>OY998137.1:1952768-2051792 GCA_963921915.1 Hyposoter dolosus | reverse complement strand
ATACAACAAGAAGCCTTATTTTTTTCAACTACAATCAACCAATAACCTTGCAGGTTGCATTGTTTCGACTTTTTCAAGCCAAACCATATGGTTCTTTTATTTCTGTCTCTCTCAAAATTTCCTTTCGATTTAGCTCCTTCTCCCTCGCTCTTTTCACTCCTTGTAACCGAAAATAATTAAGCAGGCTCTCAATGACTGATCGGGTTGACTGTGTAAATCGAAAGAAACAAAAGACAAATTATAATAAATTGATGGAGAATCAGGAAACTCTGAAAAAAGCGTTTTCATTGTTTTCAGACAATCGACAAAGAATAATATAATTCCCCGTAAATTCTGAGGGTAAATTTTTACGATCACTGTCCAGAGTTTTATCTTTAAATATCAGAGTCTGTGAGAAGCACAATTTGATCAGAATCCGATTGGAAATGTTTTAGCACAGTTCAGACATAATCAAAGAATCGCATCTTCGTAATATCGTAACAAAAAACGACCTCTTTTTTGATGATCGAAATTTAGGGAAACGAATAATTTTTTTTCCACTTTTCCACTTTTTTTGTACCGCTTAAATTTACATAGAAACGGGGTTTTTACTCACCGCAGCTGGGACAGCACGTGACCACAACAAGAGCTGCGGGTCCGACCTACATTTGTTGTTAAATCGAGCGTCTTCTTTCTATCGCGTGTCTCTAACGAGTGTAACCGACAAATAGCAAACTCACTGCAATCATTTGCGCTAATACACCGCGCACGAAGCCACGGAACATTTGTTACGAGAAATCTGAAAAAATGGAAGAAAAAAAGGCATGAAAAAAATAAAAATAAAAAGTTGTCTGCGGTTTATTGAATGAAAGAGGAAAAACGATGAAAAGAACAATGCTGGATAGACTTGTATTTTCCGAGCGAATGATATTGTCTGGATTTCACTCGAGCGGGGCAAATTATAATTGCAAAAATCATTGGAGGGTCAACGCGCGTCGTGCGCGCTGCGGTGCGCAATCACATCGATTTGTCACGGAAATCTCAACGTCGAAATACCCGCGAGGCGAATGACTCATTTTTCTTCTATTCCGTCAGTGACTCTGAGCGGGAATTGCAGTTATTTGTGAACAAGAGAAAAAAAAATGAGTTCTCTGACTCATCCGTGACAAATTTCCTATAGTTTTTTTTTTTTTCTCCTTTTTTTCCAATTTGGAGGCGATTAAAATTTGATAGCAATCGACGGAGATCAAACGTTTGGCTCGAAAATTTAACTTGATTTTATGTGGCCCAGTTGAAAATGGTCGCGCGTATGATTCTTACGAAAGATTTCAACAATTAGAAGCTTTTGCAACAACGACAATAGTCGAATTGGACTTTGTTACTCTCGAGTAAGCCGGAGGGCGAATTAAGCGCTCATTGTGTTGAAGAAATGGTACGAAGGCGTCATCGGACGCCTCCGGAGATTGGAATCTGGTGCAGTCGTGCACACAGGCCCTCGTTCAACATAATATTTGCAAATGAGAGTTTACCATACACTCTCGCTTACTAAACTCTCTCTCTCTCTCTCTCTCTCTCTCTCTCTCTCCTCCGGCACTCGCAGGCACGGTAAAAACAATTTGACTGTGAATAGCGTATCGCATTTCACTTCGGGACGACAAATACCCGGCGACTACGCGATTCGAAATGACAAAAAGGAAAAAAAAAAAAAAATGGTTAAGCAAGTTATCGAGTGAATAGAATCGAAAATCTACGATTTTCTTTGATTCTCAAGGTCGCGTGACTTTCTCGTAAAGCAAAAAAATCGAGTGATGAAAAACTGCCAGTTTCGTATCTTGCCGACGTAGTTCGTCCGGTCCGCGCGTAACAAGAATTTCCTCGCGAGTGCAAAAAATCTGGATAATCGCAATCGATCACGCGGTCATTATGACAGATTTAATGCGAGTCGATTGAACTTTATTCCTCTTTTTGTTTTCTCTGCAAATATTACGAAATAAGTATACCCACGGATGAAAAGAGGGAAAAACGGAGCCCTGCGTGATCGAGAATAACTTTCTAAAACTAAGGCAACAGGTTTATCGAGCACTAACGACACAAAGCATTGATTTCGTAGACATTTTCTTTGTTTGTCTGTTTTTTTTTTTTTTTTTTTTTTTTTTTTTTTTTTTTTTTTTCGTACCAGTGAATATCTGATGATACACTTATACATTTAATATATATTTTTACCAGAAATCAATACGATATAATCTTACAAACGTCGCTTCCTCATTCTCTAAATAACTACGTCGTCGTTCAAACCTTTTTTATCAATCTTAATCTTTTTTGTCGTGATAAATATTTATATATATATATATATATATATATGTATATGTCTGTAAACGTGTATTCATTCATCGTTTATATTGTTGTGGATGTGTGTAAGTTAAACTAGGCTATATTTTAATTTCAGTGTAGTTTTAGTAAAATAGGTATTTTTATGCTGTCGACTGGACACTACTACACCTTTGCATTCAATGTTCACTCTCTACTCGTGTTTCGATATCTTCGGAGTTACTCGAGAGATTTGCCCGCAAGTGTAAATGCCCCATTCATCATTCAAGTGATTTTGAGCGTTTATTCTCATTGAAGAAACGTCTCATATGTTTTCGGGGGCGATTAATCGGTGGCTTAGGGACGAACGAGTTGTTGATTACAACGGGTTGCAGGCAACGAGACATTTCTATTTGTATTTTTTCATTTTTACGGATCTACGAGCGGAAATAAATTGCCACGCGTCAAAATAAAATTGAAAACTGAAAAGGGCTGATTGTTTTTTTGGAGCGTAGATGCTTAATGTACGTTCCGTGATTGACGAGTCGACGTTTGTCCAAAAGTCGTCGAAATAAATCGACAACTTTGAAAAGTAGGAAATGAAGAAAAAATAAATATATTTATGTGTCCCGAGGAAAATACTGTCTGATTGTTTCCAAGAGTGCAACCAAAGAAAAATTAAGTCTGTCGAATTTAGCACGTTGGAGGAAAAAAAATATATATATATATATATAAGAATGAAAAAGCGCGTCGTTGTATGAAATAGAATGGCCGAGTGATCGAGAAAAGAAAAAAGTAAATGTCGTGCCTCCGGCTGAATATTGGCATGGCTTATTATTATAGTCGTCGCCTCTTCAAATGCGAGAGAAATCTATCGTCGATTATTATTTAAAAATATCACGGTTAGAATGTCCGTTATCCTTTTGAAAAGACTCTCAAAAGATGAATCAAGACCCTCGCAAAATGTATCATCCCTTTAATCTCACAGCCTGTTTTAAACGATACCACTTAATGATTTTTCGTATCTTTCGCAAGGGTATCTTCGTATTTAAAACACACTGTGTGTCGTGTTCTTACGTCTCTAATTACATACCTATAAATATATATGTAAATTAACGTTAAGTTTGCTTAAAAACTCAAATTTGACCTTTTAACAGTTAATAATTGTACAAAGTTTCAGAGTGTCCGATGAGAACGTTATTTCTTTCTTATTTTCTCCTTTAAATCTTCATTTATGATCAACTTATAATAAAACCATTTGTATCTCAAGTTTTGTTAATAAATCATTTTTATACAATGGGATGAGCCGACGGCCTTCACCTTTTTTCTCTCGCCCCTTTCCCGCACATAACTTTACCGTTTTATTTTCGTGTGTATGATACACGAACGAGGATCGGCTTAAATAATAATAGGCCCAAAAGTAGGAGAGGCGAGTGTGCGCGTATTTACACGGTAATTCGATTGAATCACGCTTCTTCTTTTTATTATATATGCATATTTATGTACATATACTTTATTTATATTTCATTATCCCATTCCCCTTAATGCGGGAAAAGGCTTGATTTTAATCGTTTTCCGGAGAAGCCTGATCAACGCTTTAACGTGAATATTTTTATGTTTCTTTTTGTCGTAATGAATAAACAAATTAAAATAAGAAAAACGATAAACGAGATGGGCGGAAGGGAGGGGTCGACAGGGCGGTACTCGCGTCTCCTGCTGTGGGCCGAGTTTGACATTTTTTTCTTCTTTCTTTTTCGCTGCTGAATGGGAAAAGTCAAAGTTGCACCTATTTTTGTATTAATGAATTAGATACGACGAAATTTTTCATGGAAACAAACTAATTTCCCGTTTTCTCGTTCTCTCGCTCCTTTTTTTAATGTTTCCTGGTTATTCCATTTTTGTTCTCACGATCCAAATACACAATTCGCTCAGGCTATGTCTGTACACGTGGCGCAGGAAGAAAGAGGAAGGACGAACGAGGATTTCGAAAATTGAAATTCCAACGGGGCACAGAATAATTGGCCCTATTTTCGTAGCCTTCCGCCTGCTTCATCGATGCGTTATTGACCGGGTAATTATTGAAATGTTGACTATATTGCCGGATGAAAAAATTTGAGAGAGGGAGACACGGACGGGCTAATAATTTGACGAATTGTGTGTGTGTGTGTGTGTTTTCGTGCCACTTTGTTGACATGTTCTTTCTGACCTTGACGAGATATTTGACAAAGATGCAGGAACAAGATTCGCGTTCGAGAGCTTATTCGAGATAATGAAAGGCGCCGTAGTGACTTTCGGCGATGCTGACGCGTGTCTTCGATAATTTAGTCCTTCTCTCGTATCCGCTCCGCCCCGATATCGAGACGACGCCTCCTTTGATGCTCGAAGCGAAACGGGCTTGAGAGACAAGGCATCAGCGGACTAGTAGCTCTTGACGAAGGAGGTTGTTTCCAGTATTTCCGGTTCGGTATCGGCGCTGTGGTATCCCTGGGACTGAGAAAGTGAAAGAAGTGCATCCAGGCCTAATGATTCGTCTCGAGGATCGGCATCTCGCGACTATATATTTGAGCGCGTACGTCGTCCCCAACGAGAACAAAAAGACAATCGTTCTGTATAACGCTCCGACTTCAAATTTTTTTATTCCAACTCTCGCATTTTTCATTCATTTTTTGTTTTTTTTTTTCGTCACTAGTAAGTGACGTTGATGGCAAAAATATGCATCATTTGTGCACGAATGCAGAACGATTGAGAGTTTAAAAATTCAAGAAAAAAAAAATCACAAATCCAAGGCTAAAAATGAGGAAGGAAATAAATGAAGAAATAATGATTGAAAAAAATGAATAAATCGTGATAAGAACCTTGTGGTAATGCTTTAGAGTCCGTCACTCGTGAGTCTCGATCGTGAAACGGCGGGTGTACTCGTCAATTTGCTTAATTCATTCGTTTGTTTAAAATGTGTTTTTTTTTTTTTTTTTTCTAGTTTTACGTGTGTCTGTGTCAAAGATTGGATGTGTGTGTGTGTGTGTGTGTGTGTGTGTGTGGGGGTCGTTTTAACAACGTGATGCACTTTTCAGTCCGAATTCTCAGCGCATAAAACGATTGCTCTCTTGGATCTGTAATAAAAAGATTGGAGAAAAGAAAATAAAACAGGGATGGCGGGAAGAAAAAAAATAAACCAAGAAATAACAATAAAATAAAAAAGCAGAAAACCGTGACAAAATATAATGGAAAAAAAAAAAAAAAAAACAAAACAATTCAGTACTGTGACCAGTAAGTATTACGAGGATGACTTTCGTGAGAACCGCTAATTAATCGTTTTATTCTTTGATATTTGTTCATACCGTCGCATTTTGATCGGGATCTTTGCAATTACTGCAAATGTAATCGTCCTCCTCGGCGATTTCCGCTCTGTCCAAGCCGACGCAATGCATGTGGAACCAACCGTCGCAACCACCGTCGCACTGTACCCAATCTACTTCGCGACCTTGGAACGAAAAACAATGAAAATTGAGAAACGAAATGGAAAAAATGGTTTTCTTTTAGGACTCTGGAATTTTTGCTTTTTCTCACCACTCGGTCGAAGACAACTGACCGCCGCACAATCGTCCTCCTCGTCCGAGGTGTCTTGCTTCGTTTTTTTTCTATTTCCTCCTCGCTTCTTGGGCAGTTCCTCGCCCTCCTTTCGTTTCATCTGTAAATTTGAGGTCAGACTGAAATGGCGCTAGTTACAGTTCCGAGAGCCTAGGGGCCTCGTTCGCATTGCGACGGTTTTAATGCGAAATTAGCGAAATGTGGAAAAAAAGAAATTATACCTTTCGCGGTCCGCGTTTCAACGGGCCGGGTGTCGCGGGGGTCGTCGTTGACGCCGTCGTTGTCGTCGCCGCTGACGTCGTCGTCGTCGTCGTCGTCGTCGTCGCCGCCGCCGCCGCCGCCGCCGTCGTCGTCGTCGTCGACGTCGCCGTCGTCGCTGCAGCAGGAGCGACTACTTTTTTCTCTTTGTTGTTGAAGCCGCCCCTGCGCTTGACCACGTTCGACGGACTCTTCTCGTCGACCTTCTGACGACCGAGTTTCTTCATCATTTCAAACTCGTCGGATTTTCTCTTCCTGCCACGTTTTTTCACGTCCTTAATGTCGCTATTGAGATTCGACTGGACCTCTTCGAACGCGGCGTACTTCCTCACGCTGCTCGGACTGTTGGTGTGACTGAGGATTCGCCATATGAGCTGTGTCTCGTCCAGAGAAACCTCCAACAGGTCACCCTCCATCATGAGCTCCTCTAACCGCGTTCTCGCCTTCTCCGACAGTACTACGGAAGTCTCCGAGTTTTGAGATTGCGATTTTCGTTGGAATTTCGATACTAGAATACAAGGCCATAATATTGTTTTTCCTTTTTTTTTCCTCCAATTCTCAAAGCACTTTAACGAAATTTTCGTCACAACGAAGGAACGACGTTAGAAGAAAAAATATCGATTCAATTCCAACGATTAAGATATTTGTCTTTAGAAACTACAAAATTGTCTATAAATTCAACTAACCATAAGAATAAGCGTGTTCGCTGCTGTTGAATGTGCTGCAGGTCGGCTCGTCGCCGTCGATCGTCACCACGTCGTCGTCATCGTCCTAAAATGCAATAAACCAAAAAAGAAAATAATAATAATAAAAGTGACGAAAGTTTGATTGAAAATCAAGCGAGCGAACGAACGAAACTTACGGCTGTGCTGAGAACACTGTCGTCCGAGTGGACACCGCTGAGAGGAGCAATGGCCTGGACTCGTCGATGGAGTTCCGGGTTGTTTGCAGCTTTTTTAAGTTCGCTGCTGATGATTTTTTCGGTTTTTTCTCGTGCGGCAGCTTCGGAGAGTTTTTGCGAGAGTACGGACAATCTTGTCAGAATTGTGTTTATCTCGTCCGTGGCAAGCGCTTGTCTCGCACGATCTTGCCAGTTCATGGCACGTTCGGTCAGACACTGTAGAGCTTCGCCTTCGGGTAAACGAATCGGAATTTTTTGTAGACTGACGAGAAGAGCGAGGATCGTTTCGAGCCTGGGTCTTCTCGATCTCAGACAACAGGGACACAAGAATTTCGTTTCTCGATTGTTCTGTACTTTGCCTTTGTACATAGTTTTTGGAAGTGGCACGCAGTTGGCTGGAAACAGAGATTTCGTTGTTATGGGTCATAAAATCAACAATTTCAAGGTCATTGACGAGTTGAAAAGTTGACGAGTGTGTAAAGAAATTTTGAAGATACTCACAATGAAACCAATCCTTGCACAATTCGCACTGGAGCATAAGACCGAACCTGGGTCTCCGACAGACGCAATACCTCGAGTGTTCGAGGCTGGCTTTGACGAGATTTCTTTCCCTCAGATTTCTCATGGCCTCCATTTCGCGTTGCTCGGCCAATTTGAAAGCAGCAACGACATCGGCGGATTCGCTGGTGTCGTCGAGTTTCGTGTCACAAACGAAAACCGCACCGACACTCTCGTCGCCTTTGTTCTTTTTAGTCTTGAGAGCTTGAACTCCGACACCGATGCGAGGTGAGAGTGCTTCCATGAGAGTGTAATGAGAATTCTTTCGCAAGAAAGTTCTGGCTGTTCGGTCTTTCCAAACTTTGGCCTGGGAGAGTGTGGATTCTAGCATCGGTAGGGCATCGAGATGCAGCGGAATGTTGCGCCCTTTACGCACGAGTTCCTCGAGCGTGTCGTAATAAGGGAAATTCTCTCGAGCTTGAATCTCCTCTACATTTTTCGTCCAATTTTTCGCCTTTGTCAGAATATCCTGGAGACTGTCGAGACTGGGCAAATAAGCGTCTATGTCGTCGGCCTCTTGAACGATCTCTTCGATCGCGACGATATTTTGTCGGTTTTTCGAGTTCAAATGAACCTTTGCCTTCTCCTCCCATGCGTCGATGCTCGTCATCAACTCTTGCAGCTTCGAGAGCATTTTTTCGATACTGTAATGCGGCGGTATGAGCATACCTTTGTCCGACAACTTGGCAACCTCCTCGCGCGTTATCGACTTTGAATCTTCCTGCATCGATCTGACTTCCTCCAGCCACTGTATTTGGCTCAATTTTTGTTTCAATCTCGCCAATTGGGGCAGCTCTATGCATATCGAGTCACCAAAGTCTATGCATTTCTCCAATTTCGCAAGGTCGCAATCTTCGCTCGCCTTGGTCTCAAATTCCTCCGCGTCCTTTTGGAATTGTATTACCTGGTCGAGTATGTACTTGACCCCGTCGGATTCTTTAAGCTCGCAACACAAATTTGTTATTTCTTTGTAAAACAGAGTTAACTCCTCGACCGTCAACTTGTATTTCGTGTCGACCGACTGCCTTGTCCTAAAAACGAAAAAGAAAAAAAAAAAAAAAATATACTGGTTAAAAATCGTTGTTACGAATTTGTAAATAATGAAATGATTAGATAAAAAAATAACTTGCCTTGTGCGCTGTTTGTTGTTGAGAAGTTGTTGAGCGACGCTGGCGCATTTCTCGGCGTCCTGAACGGCGGTCGTGAGCGCAGTGAGAAGTTCGCTGTCGGGAAACTTTTTGCTCTCCGCCTCGTTGAGTAGATCCTTCAGTTCGGTCAACTCGATTTTCTCCCCCTTGGGATCCATGGCCTCTTTGACCTTGGATACCCAAGAGTCAAACGACTCCGCCTTGAGCTTCAATTTTTGCAGCATAATGGGCAATTCGTCGAGAGTGTAACGATAGCGCAGCGTGTGCTTTTCCGGAGAACAAGTGCAGAGCTCGGTAAAATGTCGCAGACAAACCAATTGCGAACTGTGACAGGAGCACGTCACAGCGCTCAGAAAACACGTTGTCTTACACGCTTCGCATTGCCTCTCATCGTCCGGCAGTAACTCGAAAGCTTCTCTTTCGGCTTCGGTCACTCCCTGCAACCAAAGGATACAAACTTTCCAACAGACGTCTTAATCCAACAAAGGAAACTGTGTTCATTGCTTTGTTAGAGAAAACTACACGAATTTATGCTAAAAAATTTCAAGCATCGAGAGTCCGTGCGACGCTCAAAAACATACGATTTCGAGGTTATGTCGTTGCTGTATTTTTTTCTGCTTTTCTATCACAAATAAAATGTAGAGTATGATTCGAAAAGCTTTAAAATCGTGGCCATGATGAAAAGTAACGGCATGAAAAAATGACGAAATGAAATTTAGCGTCGACAATTGTTGAGGAAAAAAAGAATAACAATTAAAAAAACATAAATTTGTCATGCATCTGTCGTAATCGTGGGTTCGTCGCACCAACCGTTTCTCTCGAAACTCGTGATGGACGATTTTTTGAGGTTATACAGCTAACGTTAACGCAACGTCTCGTGAAATGTATTCCACGTCAACGTGGTAAGAGAGGATTCCGATAACCTCGTTACTTCAGGAAAAATAGAGAGAAACAGGAATAGGAATATTTTGGAAAAAATAGCAAGGGCAAGAACAAAAGGATGGGAAGCACGGAGTCACGGGATGAGGAGAATGCACGAAAACCTCGCCAATTCTTATCCAGCTGTACGGATTCGACGAGAACGAGACAAACATCGCGAGGAAGATGGAGAAAAAAAAGTGGAAAAAAAAAAAAAACGAAATAACTCTTAGGTTCCCGCGTGAAATAGCTGGAGAACTGGGGGAATCCAAAAAAAGACGTGACTCAACAGGCAGAGTGACATTTTTTTTTCGTTTTCGCTATCAACAAGTACAACAAGTAGCGTACACGGATAACTGCGAGGAAAATATGTTATTTGACGCGGGAGGAGTCGAGGGGCAAGATAGAAAGAAAAAATGACAAACTATGCGGACTCGAATAACATAACCTCGCCTTTGTAGACTTACTCACCGTTCAAAGTTACATAATCGAGGGAGAAAAAGCGAGAAAATGAAAAAAGAAAGAAAACGTGTATGTCCGAGAGGATAGAAATCGCGTTAACAACGGGAGCACGAGAGCGAGAGAGAAAATAGAGACAAGGAGCACACACGCACATACGCACACACACGCGGTGCGCGGGCGCGCGGCAACGCCGAAATGGTCAAGGTCCTGGCGAAAGATGCCGGTTTTTTTCTTTCACAAGAAAAAAACCAAAACAAGGTACGAGAAAAAATAAACTGATTTAGTCGCCACGAGAGCACCGAGGAACTGCGCGATTCTCTCACTAACTCGCCGTAAGTGCGTATTTACGATTTTCCTTTTTTTTTTTTCGTTTCCTCGAGCTCTAATGTTACCACGAGCACGATTGATAGCAACTTAACACATTTACCAACGATATTGTTAACGTTGAACGCGTATCGTGGAACACGAGAGTCTCGCGGATCGCGTCCAACAGACTGAACAATACAGGCATCCAATACCCACACACGCGCACGTTTTCTCTCCCAACCCCTCCCCCACTATTCCCTTCCCCCTCTCCCAAACGCTTTTTCCGACGTTATCTCCGCGGCGGCACCAATCCGCTGCGCCGCGCAGCCGAAACATTGCCAAATGGCTGCGCCGTGAGCGGGCTCCCTTCACGTTTTGCTTTTATAGCTCGTATATTCACGCGGCTTTCGCGATTGCATATGCCTTACTAATAAAATAACCACAGCTACAATCTTAATTTCCTCTTCCCTCTCACCAGCCCCCTTCTCTTCAGCCCCCTCGAAATATCAACATAACCGAGTTTTGCCGAGAGTTGCAAAATTTATAACGCTACTATCGCGATGTCGCGTAAGCGACATTTTCGACGACAGATCGCGGTTCGCGCGCACTCCTCGCAGCGGGAAAATTCAAACTTTCCGAATTAAAATTTCTCGTCATAAAATATATATCAGAAAATTACAAATGACAAATGAGCATCTCGTAAAAAAATTTTTCAGAAAAATCGTCAAATGCGTATCGCCCATCGAGACCAAAACGTGTATGAATACTTGACAAGAAACATTTTCAACTCCCGGAGGATAGCCGACATCTCTTTTAATTTTCTGGCGAGATCGAAGCTTGAGAATTCCAATTAATTGAAATTTTCGACTGGAAAAGTGAATTCTGTTTTCATGGTTATAAAATTTCCCGTGGCTTCTTTTTCGGTTGAGTTTTGTAATTCACGGAATAATTCCATTTTAATGTGTTAAAAATGCACATAAATGTATAGTTAGCAATTTCCACTTAAAAAATATCAGCATGTTGTATTTTTTGAGAATCTTTTGAACAAAAATTGGATAAAAAGTTGTGCACTTACCCATTCGAGTAAATTCTTTCGAAGTTTCTTCTCGTCGTCGACCATTTGCAGCATATCTTGGTAAGTCGCAGCGGCGATCCCGATGTCGAGGGAGTCCGGATCGAGGGACATTTTGCAGACCAACTCGTCGTGCGAAAATACACAAAAGCGACGCAAGTTCGAATAATGAGAAATGCAGTCGCGGCCGACTTTGAGCTGGGAAAATAAAAAAAGTTGATTGAAAGTCTGTCTGTCTCTTTCTTTCTTTCTTTCTTTTTCTTTTTGAATTATGACACTCACCCAATCGGCTGGGGCGAAATTAACGGCTTCGGCAAAGTTGTAACCTTGATTAAAACCGGCGTGATATGCGCGTGGAAATGTAACGACGAATTCTCCAGCGTGCTGATCCGTTCGAAATACCGGAACGCCTGGAGAGAGAGAAAAAAAAAAAAAAAAAAAAAAAAAAAAAAAAAAAAAAAAAAAAAGTAACGAAGCAATGGTGAAAAATGTTGCAGGCAGCAACGAATTTCGAAGGGATTAAAGTTCTCACCTTCGTTGGTAAGAATGGTCGGGTTCATGATCGTCACGAGTTGATGCAACAGATCGGGTTGACTGTGAAAGAGTTCCGGAGCGGCGGATTTCATCGAGTGTTCGAATTTTTCGGCCTGAGAGCCCGGAACACCGTACCAAGTCTTGGGCTCGCCCCAGTGCAAATAATTAATGGAATAGCTCCAGTGGTCCTCGTTGTGCCAACAGAAAGTAGCAAAACACATGCCAACGTACATCCAAGGGACTTTCATTCCGCTGATATCGGCGTTGATGTGTCCCAAGACACTGCCTTCGAGAACAGGTAAATTGTTAAGATTCCAGGCCGATTCGGCGTATTCTTGATCGCAGGTGAAAAGATTGACGCTGGTTTTGGTTGGGAATCCCGAGCCGTGGTCCATGGTGTGAAGATCGGCGCCGTATTCGACGGTGACGTCTTCGTCGATCGACGAAACGATTCGCCAGAATTCTTTCTCGACGAGCGAGGTCGGTACCATGTGGACAGGCATGTTGAAATAATCGCTTTTGAACTGATCAGCCATTTCGCCAAATTGTTGAAGAGTGTATTCTCGCTGAGCTTGTTCAAAGCCAAAAGCTTCCATGGGCTTTGAGACTTCCTCGGCGACGCACTTTGGACACCGCCAATCGCCCTTCGGGATCTCGGTCAACGGTGGCAAAAGGCAAAAAGTGTGATAACTGTCGTCGCAACCGTCGCACAAAAGCATGCTTTCTTCCATATCCCCGCGTCCACAATTGTGACAAATGTATTTCGCCAAGGGATCGAAATCGTACGTCAACTTGACTCCTCGCGTTTTGTTGGATTTTTTACCACCACCACCACCTCCTCCACCTTCTTTGGTATTGAAACCTGCCATTTTTGGGCCAGGCCCGTAGAATTGCAACTTTTTAAGCTCCTTGCTATCTTTGTCGTCCGGATCCTCTTTCTCTCGTTTGAACGTTGGCTTGCAATCCGGATCCGAGTCGCACTCGTCCTTGCAATCCTCTTGCTTGATCGTCCCGGCATCTTGCTGCTGCTGCTGCTGCTGCTGCTGCTGCTTGTCCTCGCCGGCAAAACGCTTCGAACGTCGAGAAAACTTGGCTGGCGGTGGCTTTATCTGCTGCCGTGAAATTATTCCGTGGGGCTTGTAATCGCGATCCTTCTTCTCCGGAAATTCATTCTCCGCCTCGAATTTCTGTTTTTAAACAATCCAAACGAAACATTGAGCTATTTTTCTTTTTCACTATCATTTTATTTTGACTTTTGGACATTTTTCTTGTTATGCGTTACTCACGATGTCACTCAACGGTCCCAGAGTTTTTCCTTGCTTGAAAACGTCGAATGGATATAAAATTCTCTCGTAATGATTCTTCAAAATACTTCCGACGCTGCGACCCGATGGATACCCCAATTTATTCGCTATCTTGGCCCACCTTCGTTCCCGAGTTACATTTTCGATTCCACCTAAAAATAGAACATATTTGTTTGGTCACGTTTCTCCAAGCGCCGCAATTATTCATCGATCTGTGCGGCAAATTGAGCAAACTAAATGCCCGATAAAATCGGAAAAATCTTCTTTTTTTTTTTTTTTTTTTTTTCTAAACAACGAGGCTTTTCAATTATATTACCTTCTTCGGTGACGATTCTGTGAAGAGAATAAAGATCCAAAGCCTTCCGCTCGACGAGAGGTATTTTCAGGGACGATCCTTGCAGTTCCCAAAATTTAGCAATTTGGTCTAAAAAATTTAGTTTTATTCGAGTTTTAGCCTCGAGTTCGTTGAGCCTCTGTATCCTCGGTACGAATTTGAATTTGTCGACGTCGACTGCAAACGGAGGCTGCCAATTCTGCGTAACGAAAGAAAAAGTTGGCATTAGATTTTTGCGAAAATATTTCAGTGAAAATTTTTAATTGTCAGCTAAAATTGGAAAAACAGTCCCTGCCCGAATCATTTAATTCGGAAAATCCCAAAACATTAAACTCACTGCAGACTTGATAAAATTTGAATGAATTTTGATGCAACAATAAAATGAAATCGGCGCAAAACGGCGGTCGTTCGCCCCTATCGTCTCCCTAATGGTGGTCCAACGACGCCTCGTACAACTTTAAAGCCCCGCCGCCGCCTCCCTCGTCTCTCCCAGCAGAATAAAAATCGCATGATGAAACTTTTTGAAACCAATTTCCTATTCAATATTTTCCGGCAACTGTTTCCTCGAATATTCCTCGCATTTTCTTCAAACAAGTATTTCCAAGTGAATTTAGAATTTTTCATTTTTTTCGAAATCATCGATTTTTAGCTTCGTTTTTTCCAAGTGAGACGATTTTGCCCGTGAAATATTCTCACTGTCAGCGAAGAAGAAAAATTTAAATAGAAAAAACATCGCAAGTAGAATACAAGTTGTAAAAATGTTGGTAATGCCCAATGGGGAAATAGAGAGATGGGAGCCATAAAATAGTGAACTTTATCGACCGGTGTATGCCCATCGCAACGAAAGACAAGGAAATTTCCCTTCCCTTCCCTTCCCTTGGCCCCCACTCCACACGCCGCGTCTCTTTCACCGCCGGTTCACGTACGTCCTCTCTTCCGCGTACAATTCCACTTTGTTCGATCGTCCGTAGTCCTTGAACATTGGCTAAACTTACGTAATAATAATAAAAAGGAACAATGATCGAAAAATAATGAAAAAAGAAGGTTCGTGCCGCGTGTTTATTTAATTTCGAGCGATATAGTTGTGAAATATTAAATATCGAACGTCGATAGTACGTTATCGATTACTGGGCACGAGGAAAAATCTCGAATATGAAAAATGTGTTCGAGTTTTTCGAGTCAAAATTTGTTTAATAAGTTTCCATGTTTTCCATTTTTTTTCTTCCAAAAAACAAAGAATTCATTCAGAATTCATTCAAGAATTCAGCTATGAGTTCTACGAAATTCTTCCGGCCATTTTAAGTGAAAACTTTTGGATGCCCTCTCCCCCGCCGATCTCTTTCCTATCGCGAAACTGTTGTCGCAGTTCGTGAACACATCTACACCGCAAAATATATTTACCTGATGACTGAACAGCGAGTAAAGCGCGACACAGATTTTCCCGTTATCCGCTCAATTCCCATGCGCGATGGTTAAATATGTAACGAAAGTGAGTCGAAAAAACCCTCCTTCGGCTTTGCTAATAAATAACGTCGATTCGGCTGAATTTTCGTGCTGTCGAAAAGAAGCCTCCGAGCAAGTGGAAATTCAAATTCAAACAAATTTTCCGTCACTTTTTTTGTAAGCAGGCTCCCTGAACAAAGAGATTTCGCACCGGTTGCCTAGGCCTTTTTGCCCTTGTACCGGAGAGAGTCTCTTCGTGCATCACGAGAGAACTCACATTGTCGCTATAAAGTATTTTCGCTACCGAGAAACCGGGACTTGGCTTATTTCTTCTCTCTTTGTTTTTACTCGTAACGCATTGTATAAAAAAAAAAAAATTTTAAATAAAAAACATGGGGAGCATTGTCATTCCATCGTATTTTTGTCGTAATTCTCCGGCGATAAAATCATATTTATTCTTTCCAACGCGTTGCGACAGCCAATAATTTCTCCATGAATTTCCAAAGCAGCTGAAAATTCGACGGAATTAAATGGAGGTCAATATATTAAAAAGAAGCAAACTGCGCATCGCCGGAAGTAACGAAACGCGTCACAAATCGTCAATTACACGATATCAAGAAAAAAAAATTGGTCCTCGTTAATTTATAGACAGATCGAAATTCTACGCGATTGCTCCGCGCTGCTTATGACGCAATATGGGCATGGAAGAGCAGCTCGAGATACACGAGAAAAAGAAATAACGAGAGAGAGAGAGAAGGAATAGACGTAATGTCGTCAATGGTGGCGTTGAACATTTTACCACGAGCGTGTTGCATTTCGTGGGAATGAGAATCTCACGAAATTTTGCCAACGGAGAATAAAGACGCATTTTTTTTTTTTTTCTGAGGAGAACAAAATAACGTTTGTAAGCGGCGATATTGTTTCGTAGATGGATCGAGTTTTCTAATTCCACTTGATTGCTCAATTTTTATATCAGAAAGAACGATGTTTGGGAATTGAGCCGGAAATAAGTAGCGCGTCCCTTTGTCGCTTATTCTAACGGTTTTTCAAGAAAGCTGTGAAGCCGTGATTGCTCGCAATTGCGTTATTATTATTGTATGAGAAAGAAACCGAAACAAAAATGAAATTTCCAAAGCGAATGAAATATTTGCGATCGAGAGAAGGAGAAAAAAAAAAATGGGCGAAAAATGATCGAGACGCATGTTACACGAGAAGGCGGACGAACTTGTGACGTTTTATTCATCCGCTGCTCGACTTTTTTGAGCACCAAGAAAATTGCAACGGGTCGAGGTAGAACGAAAGAAAGAAACGCGTTGCTACGGTGTGAATCGTAAAATAGAAAATAATGAGAAGACTCACGGGTGGCGGTTTGATCTTGCATATTCCGGATTTTTCCGCGATCGGTCGTATTTTGGCGATGTATCCGAGAGGATCGAGGAACTCTTCGGCGGTTGGTTCGAAGACAGGAGCTTCAGGAGGAATCCCAAACTCGAAATCAGATTCGCTTCTGTCTCCCATCTCTTTAGAAGCACGACTCGTGTGTTTATTATCCATTTGTTGTTGTTGTTGTTGTTGTTGTTGTGATTCTTTGCAAGTTTTTGTTTGGGAGCGATTGAGATTTCGCGAAGCTGTTGTCGTTGAAAAGCTCGAAGCCTCGGAGCCGATATTTACATCGAGCTTCGATACCATGACTCCACACGGAGGCACGAGTCAAAAAGGGAGTTTAGACGGGCAGCCACGACGCCACCCGCGGTTACGCAGCAAACACACCACACACTTTAACAGTATTTTATTCCTTTTCGGTCCTTATGAAAACGCGATACTTTCCGGCACGTATATCGAGACCACGAACGAGGATACAACGGAAATAATGAAAAAACAAAAATAACAAATAAAACGCACAATCACAGGTACGAATAATAAAAAAATGGGGAGAAACACGGGGTTAAGTAGTGAGATAAAGTTTTTGTTTTGTTTTATTTGCAGTTCTTTCCTTGCCCCCCCCCCCACCCCCTCCCCGCGCCCCTTTCACTCCGGCGTCAAATAAATTTGTCGAAACATCTCGAGTCCCGGACCTGGGGCAGCCATCCTCGACGATTTTTTCATCGATTCTAACGCGCTCCTTCACACGCACACGCACTCGCTTTCGTCTTTCTGCTCTATTCCTCTCCCAACGCGCGCTCTTGTTTTACGATTTTCTCACGATCACGGAGATCCAACTCTCCGACACACACATATGAAAAAAAGAAAAAACGTCCGAAGAGAGACAGCTCTCTTATATCACGAACTGTGACACGGCACACGCCGCGAACACACTTTTTTACGTTTCGATCTTTTGTTGCCGCAATGACTTTGACCGACTTGCCAAAACAACACTTCTGGATTCACTGTTGAAATCAAATTCTCGAATTTCTATTATTTTTCCGTCCTTCCGAATCCTTGCTTTCGTGCGTTCGTTTTTTTATGCATGTGTACGTGTACGTGCGCGGATGTAAGTATTATTTTTCGCAAGCCGTGCTTACGTACGAGAAGCTCTAGCACGATGCCTCGCGCACGGCAGACTACTGTCCGCTTCTTTTACCTCTCCCTCTCCTTCTTCCTCGTTCTTCCCTTTAATCGGAGAGAGTCGAGACCGTCACGAACCCATACAACTCACGCCACACTGCGGAAAAACGATGATTTAGGTCTTTACCCCCCCCCCCCCCACTTATTTCCCTCATCAAATATTTTATTGCTGCATGAAGATCGGTATATTTTTTCCGCATTCGTTACCAACAGTCGGTAACGTATTGTGGCCCTGCTACACTGAATATAAAATATTGTAAATACAAAATTCGTACAAAATTCATCATCAGGTTTAGTAACAAATTTATTTTTAAAAAAACGAGATTGTCGATATTATTGGAATAAAATTGTAAATCCAATCGCAATCGCGGCTCGTACCTGCGCCGCATTGCAATGTGCCCGAAACTTTCCAGCTCGACGACAAGTCTTTCTTGAACAGTTTTACGCAGTTCGTGATTGACATCGTACCGCTTCGGTTCCCAATTGTCGAAAAACAAGTGAGTGAATACGATTATTATATAATAATTTGGCGAATAGAAGTTTCAACAATTCCGTCGTTTTTAAATATCTTCTCGAACCCAAAAAATTGACGATCGCAAGTCTCGGCCGAGTTGTGAATTTCCGCCAGTCGGCTGGGATTTTATTTCGTGGGTTGGGTTGAGAATGTATGGAGAATCGATTTCGTCGCAATGCGAATTCACAGAGAAACGAAATTCAATGAAAAACATGATTTTTTCAGACTGCTAAAGCATGGGTGGCGAGTGGGGTAATTTGGCAAAAATCCGTCGGGTTGTCTACTTCAGACTCAGCCCGCACGAACAGAAAGCCTTCGCCGGTGCCATCTCCCATGGAGTTCCCAACATGATCCGTCGTGTCAGGGAACAGTTCTTGATCGTCGTACCTCGTAAGTGTTTTTTCACATGCTCCGCTTGAAATTATTGATCGACCGGTCCAAAGAGCTTTTCCATCATTCTTGAATCATTTTTTTTCCAGCTTTCATCGTTGGATACTTGATCTACTCGTGGACCAAGGAAGAGAGCATCCGTCTTTCCCGCAAAAATCCCAAGGATTATGAAAATGACGTTTAAGCAAAGAAATGTAGAGAAAAAAAAATATAGTTGACTGTACAGTATCTACGAAAATTGGAATTAAATCACTGATGGTGTGAAATCTTATTGACTCATTGTCTTTGCAACAAAATTTTGAGGATTCGAGATCCTAGTCCACAAATTTCATTATCTCGTTAATCACATTATCATTCTCATTATTTCGAGTAATTAATTCGATGTTCCATCAAAATTTACTCACTCCATATTTTCCACGATGTTTTTGGAAGATTATTCTTAAAACTATTATCGAAAAAGTTAACCTGACTGCGGTTCCACGGCATAGCTCACGGAATATTCGATTTTTAATGAAAAAAACGATCGAGTATTCACGATCACGATCACGATTGCGTGCATGTCATTTTTTTCATGATAAAAATAGTTTTGAAAAAAAAAGCGAAAAACTTGGTCACCTAGCGGGCGTACAGTGGCGCCGGTGGTGTGTTGATTCGACGAACTAAAAGACTTTGTCCAACCGGAGAAACATGCGAGAGAGAGAGAGAAAAAGTGCCTCTGGATCTTGAATTTCCCGATCAGAAGAGTTTATTGAAATCTCCTAATATGGCGAGCGAAAAAAAATCGGGAGTCAAGCCCCTGAACAAAGGTGGAAAATCTAATGAAAGTATACTAGCTAATTTTCAAGCCCTCCGTGTCGATCAACGGATGATGGCGAGCAAACTCTCCGAACTGGAATTGGAAGTGAACGAGCACAAGTACGTCGAATTTCGAGTTGAAAAAAAAAACAAACATAACCTCCAATTCCGCCACGATTTTATCAGTGCAAATATAAATTCATTGATTCTACGATTATTCTTATGTTTTCTTTAGAATCGTCATCGATACTCTCAAAAGTGTCGATCCCAAGAGAAAGTGTTACAGAATGATCGGAGGCATCTTGTGCGAACGTGTCGTCGAAGATGTTATCCCTTCTCTCGTTACCACCAAAGAACAGGTAAATATTCATTATTTCCGCTAAAAAAAAATATTTCTGGGTCTGAGAGACCCGGCTTCAAAAGAGCACGGCTTCTGATTTCGTATAGATTTTGTTAAACTTGAAAGTAGTCCGGGTCTCACAGACCCGTGAGCACACGTCAGGAGGGTTAAAACGGAGGGTTTACTTTGTTCGACTTTTAAAATGTGGCTCTTTTTTGAATTTCCAGCTGGCTAAGATAATCGAGTCCCTTCACGATCAACTGGAGAAGAAAGGTGTTGAGATAAACGAGTTCAAGGAGAAAAACAACATTAGGATAAGAGGTCAAGACGAGCTTCACAGCAGAGCTGACCAAGATCCAAAGGAATCCAAGCGAAATGCCATAGTCGTCGATCCGATCGAACTTTAAAAATTGTGTGTACTTGGCTTTTTCCATTCTCCCAGTTGCGGCAGGACGAAAAAATTATTTTATTTCCAATACGAAAATTATTCGCGACTTGTAACGCTTGTTCGATCATGCACGCAGCCTAACCGACCCATTAAAAAAGTCGATATACTCAAATCTTAATTTTTCTCATGCAAAAATAATCATTTGAAAAAAAGTCTTTTTCTTCGCTCATCGTCGTTCAGAGCGCACATTTCGTGCTACGTATTCTCTCAAAACTCGAAAATTGAGAAAACCCCGATTTTTTCACAGAACAACCATTTAATGTAATAATTTAAACAAAAATGCAATACACGATACATTTTATACGTAAAATAATTATTATTCATTTTTAATCCCGTTTCTCGTGTTCCCGAAAGAAAAAAAAAAAAAAAAAAAAAAAAAGCATCGGGGTAAGTTGACCAAACAGAGAACAAATGAGGAAACTGAAAAACTTCAATTCCCGAAAGAAAAAAGAACGAAAAAGATGAAAAAATATCGAAATTGGTGGAATGGAGGTTGTACGAAAAATGGGGTTGATCGAAGAGGGCGATATTTTTGAAAACACTGAGACGAAGGAAAATTTGTGAATTTCGCATATTTGTAAGAAAGTTGCTGATCCAACACTTGACCTTTTTACGAAGGAGGGAGGAACCGAGAAAGAAGCAAAGAGACAATTTTTGTAAAGATTTTTGTTTCATTCAACACGATTAATCAAACGTTTTTGATCTTTGAGCCAATGAACATTGTACAAAAAGAAGAAAACTAGTTAACTTTGTATTATTCCAGTTTTATAACGGCCAGTAGTGTAAACGAATATCACTTATAGATGAAGAATCGGTTAGTTTGCTTCTTCGAAGTTGGTTAATTAAATCACAATCGTATGAAACTTACACTTTGGGCTGCGTCGTGATTTTCTCTGTTTAAATACTATGTAACTTGTCTGTATAATTGTCGCACATCAGTGTCCGCCCTCTATCTTACAGTTTATTTACATAACAACATGTTGTTCAATCTCGTGAAAACTTGATTTTTTCATCCATGTTTTTGTGTTTCTTTTTCTTCGTCTTTGCGACACTCAAGCTCCGAAGTGGGCCAACGTTTGTTTTTCCTTCTTCTCCGGGTCATGCTGGCATTTTTTCTCAATTAACCCTGATTCAGTCCCGAACCGTGAAGTTCGATAAAGTTTTCGAGTGAACGAGGCACGTAACCGCTGTACGACAAGCCGTAAGTTTTTACGGCTTTCGCTGCCATGCACACGAGCGAGATTTTCGTCCGGGTGCGCAATATTATTTCCGCGACGCCTGCAACGAAAATGTTCTGTGGTCAATTTTTTTTCTGCGTTTATCGTTTTTTGGAAAGGAAAAAAAAAAACAAAAAAAATGGAAACGAATTGGTTACTTGGACTTGTCAACGCACCAGTCACCGCGGCCTCGTACGGAGTCTTCCCCTGACTGTTTACCGTGTCGATGTGAGCCCCGGCATCGATCAATTCCAATATTATACTGTGAAGAGTCATGAAACCACTACACAATGAAAACCATTACTTATTCGAGTCAAAAATGCGTTTTCATCAGAAATTACGAAGAAAAATCGTTACGCACCTAATTGGCTGTTGATACGTCACGATCAAATGCAGTGGCGTGTTTCTATCGTTGTCCATCGCGTTCACGTCAGCACCGCACTGTATCAATAGCTTCACCGTAGCCTCGCAAGGAAATCTTGAAGAAAAAAAAATACCATTTCAAATACCAAAAAAAAAAAAAAAAAAAAATCGCGTATCAAACGAGTCTTACTTGCACACATCGTTCGTGTGGAAATCATCAACAGGAGTTTTGGCATTAACGGCGAGATGCAAAAGTGTCCGGCCATTGGTAAGAGTGCAACGTAATGCGCAGAGTTTGTAAACGAGATGATGAGCTCTCTGGACTTCGGGTTCGTCATACTTTTTATTGTAACCGTTGAGGGTCATCAGTTTGGTAAGAATCGTCAAAATGTACAGGGTCGTTGTGATATTTGATTCCGACTCGTTCTGCAAAAATCATCGCTATTTGAGCAGTGACACCTCAAATAAATAATTGAATTTTTTTCAATTATTGAGAAAGTATGAAACTCTAAACTCACGATGCACTGGTCAAGATCGTCAGGATTTGCTTCGGCCAATTTCGTTTTGTTTTTAGCGAGCTCAATGACACTGGCTTCGAGGACATCGAGTACCTGCGTGAATTGGAGATCCACACCGACGTGAATCATCTGCGAAAAGACCTGAGCAAAACGCAGCAAATCCTTAACCGCCGAAATATCGTTGCTCTGTCTCAACTTGAGCGCGTGTAGCCAGAGATCGATACACCGGTCGAATCTCGCATTGTCAGCGAATATTGCCCCGCGGAATATCAATTGATGCGGAACCTCGGAATTGCACGATCCTGAAACGAGCAAAAATCAAGTAACTGTAAAAATAGATTATTCGAACGGGAGGAACTAACGTGAAAATCACTTGGAAATTTCAACTTGTTTACCTAATATCCTTTCCCTGATTGCTAGCCCTTCCATGTGAATTCCATTCGGATTATTTTTTATTGCCTTTAATTGCTCCAAAGTCTCGCATTCTCTCCAATACTCGTAGGCCTTTACGGGTTCACCGAGTCTCTTTTCAATTACGTTCTCCGGATCGCTGTGCCTAATAATAATTCTCGGATTAAGATTTCTGCTGAAATGCGTTGCTCGGATAATTGCTAAATATTCAGAATGGTTTTTGCCAAGTTTGTCGTTCATATCGACGTCTTTTTAACATCGAAACCAAGAAAAACGAATATCGATAAAATGAAGAAAAAAATTCGTAAGAACGACGCGAGTGGTTTCAATTGACAACGAAATAATCACCTCAATTCCATTGCTCGATAGAGATACTCGTAAGCGCTAATGAGGCAATAATTATCTTTGTCATTGGCGTAAGACGCGCCGAGCAATTCGTAAGCGTCGATAGTTTCTTCTTTGCTGACGACGTCCTGGGCGACGAAAGCTTCGACGCCTTCGGCTCGAGATCTCTCAGCAGCCTTAATGATCGGAGTCATCCCGCTGTTATTTTTCGTGATGCTCGCACCACGTTTCAATAATTCGATAATTATACTCGAGTGTCCGCACTCGGCCGCGAAATGTAAAGCCGTCGCTCCGCAGTCTGTTTTCTCGTCGGGATTCACGCCTTGATCGAGTAAATAACTCACGACTTCTTCGTGTCCCTTGTAAGCTGCGATCATCAGACACGTGTTGTTGTACTTATTGGCTATGTGGATATTTGCGCTGTGCTCCGTAAGGTAAGTTACGATATCTAATCGACCGTCGAAACAGGCCGCTCTCAGAGGAGTCGAATTTGTGTCTGTCGGATGATTCACGTCCGCTCCGGCCTTCACCAGAGTTTTCACTACGTTCAAGTAGCCCGACCCTACAAATATAACGATAAAATCAAATTTTCGTTGGTTCTTATCATTGACGTCTTCTTGCTCGATCAAACAATTTTTCTTACCGGCGGCGCACCAGAGCGCACTCGCTCGATCAATCATGTATCCGTCGAATTGGACAGTCCCTTCCTGCTCCAAATCAGGCTTGAATTTGTCGATGAGCATCTTGACCACTTGATAGTGTCCACGCCGCGCGGCTATTATCAAAAGTGTACATTTTTCTCCGTCCTGTTGGATGACCTAGAATAACGAAAAATTTCTTTCAACAGACCCATCAATATTTTCTCTCTTACTTCGGTATGAGGAAAGCGTTGAAAATGGTGCAGACGGCGAGTAGTGAAAAAGCGAGCGAATTAATAGCAAAAAGAATTTCAAAAGAATCCAAATATTCAAAATCCAGACGTTCCATAAATAAATTTGGATCCTTGATTCTCGTCGAAGCGAACTTGAGACATTTTTCATCCGCGCTCAAGGTTCTTTGCCATGTATTTATAAATCGAGTCAGTGACCTTCCCAGGTTATACAGCTTCTTTCCATAAATGCGTTTAAAAATTGTAAATATTACAATGGACCTGAGAATCAAGGGCCAACAAAAAATGTCATTTTTTCTTGCAACATCGGCTGGGTATACTTTTGTGGAGGAACAAAGAACAATGACTCAACCTGTTTTTTATGGCTAATTCCTCGATTCAGCTTTCTGCAGAGATTATTGGCTAAATGCCAGGGAAAAAAAAAAAAAAAAAAAAAAAACACGAGGAGCAAAACAAAAGTGCGAGAGCATGGGCACGTGGCAATGGAGCTTTAGGATATCTCTCCGCCGGTATAACTACGTACTCGCGAGATTAAGTACGCGCTACTATTTTTAAACGCCGATTGACAATCTAGAACGTCTCTTTGTTACAGAAACTGTTTTGAAATAGTCAATTATCGATTTCAAAGCTCCACCGCGGGGTCCGCAGTTTGTCATGGTAATTATTTTGCCCCATTTCCATAACAATGGCACGAACGTCATTTTTTTATCGATTTATATCGACAATTTTCTCCTTCTTTAAAAATAATTCGGTCCCTTACGCAATTTTTCAACAATTTTCGAAATAATTCGTAAATGTTAAGGAAAAACATAATAATTGTAGCACTTTGGTGAGCATGAAACTTGTACAGGGTGAGAATTGAAAAAAATGAAAATTGAATAATTATTTTTCGAGATACTCACCTTATTAATCAGCGTATTAATTTGCTCTTCGGTTTGTGTCATGAGAAGTAAATAAAGGTACATGGCCATACCCTCTCGTGCCAGATAGTAAACACGATTAATTAGAGACTCGATAACCGTATTTTCAGCCATCTCGAGTGCATCTTCGGTTTCACGGGATCCACGTAAACGAGGCATTGTTTTTTTTATTTTTTTCTTCACACACGGGGGGATCACACTCGACCAGCTGATTACGTCAAAAAGCACAGAGGGAGGGAGCGCGAACGAAATTGTTGAACGATCGGTCAATGTGGAAGGCGAACAAGATAATAAACAGTAAATAACGATTCGAACACGAGGTGGTAGGCGAGAAGACAGGAGAGAAGAAAAAAGAAGACTGCCTTTCAGAAACGACAGGACGACCGCTCGCACTTTGGCGACTCGCTAACCTCAAAAGCCATTATCCGCGTACCGCTCTAATTTGCGTTATAAATATCTTGAGAACGCGACACGCACAAACGCGCACAGAGAAGACGAAGCTCGAGACGGACTGACGACATCTATTTGAGAGTGAATTTAAACGGAAAAATGTATCGATCTCTCGAGCGGTGTGCTGCTTTGTAACATATTATTAAAAATAGCCAAGTGACTCTTGTGTCGCAGCAGGTCTTTCTCGCGCCAAATTTTTCCTTTCCTTCTCGCTACAACGTCATTTGTATCTCTTGAACGTGGTCCAACAAAGACGCAAATACCGTGAAAGACCAAGGAAACGGAATGAAGCTAAAGAAAACAAAAAAATAAACACACGCGGTAACAACGCAGAAATATCGTGGAAAATTTCACCAAATCCGTAGTGCACTGCTTTTATAATAATATTTCAAACGTGGCAACATTTTATTTACAGAAAATAAACATCGCCGGGCGGGAGTGGGATTTCGACAATCACCGTTTTTGGAACAAAGAGAGTTTGCGATTTGAGAGGCCCAGCCTCGGTGACGCCACGCGAAGCAATACGTCGTGTCGTTCGAAATTTCTGTATACTTTTGCGTGCGCTTTTGCTTTTCTTCTTTCTCTCTCTCTCTCTTCTCTCTCTCGTCCGCACAGTTTATCCACCTATCGAAAATGAAAGTTTTCCCGGAATCTTAACATATATTCTCAAAGTTGGCAAAGGAGCTCGAGCTTGCGCACACGCGCGGCTTCGGTAGAGCATATCACGCGGGAAACGCCACGAATTTGAATGTTCAAAAAGAGAACAATTATTTGCACAATAAATGGCCTGCAATTTCGAAGAATCTCGACAGCATGTCGGGCATGCGAAGAAATTGGAAAAAAAACAGAGTTAACGATTTGCGAAAACGTCTTACGAGGGGAACAATGAGTTCTAATATATTGTTGGAAGGAATAAGCGAAACAGAATTGCATCATGGCTTGAGATTGGGATCTTCAACAACGTTAGTTGCAACTTTGGAAGAAATTTGTTACTGCAGCGAAACAAAAGTATGTGTTTATCGTAAGAATCTGACGAAACTGTGTGCATGTATAAAAAGCAATTGAACTGAATTTTCCTTCGCGAAATCGAGGAATATCTCCTGCTGGAAACTGGATCAATGGTTCACAGATATTCGATGCGAGGAAAACCCATTAGACCCTCGTACCAGCTCGGTTCGACGATGTTATTTACGAAAATGTTATGGTGTCCCATACCGAAAATTTTCGCGTGTTATATTCCTCACGACGATATGGTGTGGATTATCAACACCTCTTGCAAACTCTTACAAATTCTCCGCAACGAATTCAGAATCGAAGACATATTTTACGCAAACACTGCCAATCAAATTGTAGTCGTTGGAACCAACAAATTAACTGTGAGTTTCTTCCTCGATTCAGGCTTGTTTATTTACCAATAAAATTCTTTCTTTTCAGTTGTATCCTATGGACGATATCGAACATCCCCTCGATAGTCTTTACACAATCAATTATTTGGACAGTAGCTACGGAGCTGTGTGGAGAATCGAGTATTCTTCGCTCATAGAAACTACTTCTTGTAATATTTTCATTTTCCACCGCAAATATCGTGTGATTACCGTAAACTTACGTGATTAAATTCTTGAAATTTTCACAAAAATTTATGAAAACTTTGAATTATTTCTCGGTCGATAATTAAAATTGCTACCGGACAACAAATGTACATTTGGCTGCTGTAGATCTTTTTATATCAATGGACAATCGATAGAAATTTTTAACCCTTTGAGTGCACACTGGGTCGTTTTGAACCTACCAATTTTCTGTCGCCGTTTGGCATTTCATTTTCAATTTCCTCAAAAAATAAATTCGGGCCCACAAAAAAAAATGTACTACAAAAAACGTTGGGACAAAAAAAAAAAAATAAAAAATGTGTATTTATGTATGCGCTCAAAGGGTCAATAGTATTTTCCATTAGCGACGTCATTGACTGGCAGAAACAATAACTGAATAATTACAATTGCAGCGGAGATTAATGTGGCTGGTTCGTACTTGACAAACATCTACATAATGTCCTTGAGATCGGACGTTGTGATCGAAGGCTCTGCTCAATTTGTCAACAAAAAGTTGGACGTAACGAAAGCCGGGATAACGGCATTGTTGTACGATAGAACAAGCGAATGGATAATAACCGGCGACCAGCAGGGCAACGTTTGCGGCTGGAATCTCAATTTAGATTGTACAATGGCGTGTTCCGTTGGCTACGATTCCGCCATAAAATTGATCGTTCGTCATCCGTCGATTTGTGGATTCCTAACTGTCTCGAGCGACGATGTTTTGCAAGTTTGGAGTTGCAATCTTCGTGAAAAAATGGAATCGTTCCATGAAATTGGCCAAATTTCTAGCGTCGCTGTCAACGATTCTGCAACTTCCTTGGCGACCGTTGGAAACAAGTTGAACTGCTTTCATATGAATCAGTTGTACGTTTTCTACGCCCCGCTAACGTAAGCCTCAACGAGAATTATTCTTTGTTTCATCAAAAATTCAAACTCGTAAAACTTGCAGAATCTTTATCGAATTTTCGACGAATTATCAATGATTTTATCATTCAGAGCACCTGCCGCGCATTTGTCATCCACGACGAATCCGACTTTTCCGACCCGCGTTATTGTTACCAGCAACGACAACACCACGAGAATTTTATCGTCGAGTAAAGGTCGACAAATAAACGTCCAGATACTCTCGCCCAAGCTCGAAGTGATGGCGGCAGCTTACAGCGGAATTACGAGTACGAAAAAAAAATAACGCACAAGAGAAATTGAAGAAACTAATAAAAGGAAATTACTGTATTCGCTATAAAATTGTTTGATCGATTTCAATTCTATAATAATGCAGACAGGATGTACACGATAATATTGAAAACGGGGGAGATACTTGTGAGCAGCGTAAAAACTAAGCCCATGACGTTGAAGTAATAATCCCATTTATTCCAGCAGCAATAAAAAAAAAAGTCAAATTTCATAAAATGGCAATTCTTTGATTTTTAGACACGTTTGGGTGAGCGACGAACGCACAATAACTTGCATAATCGCTTACGAATCCTTTGAAAAAATAATGCCGCTGGAGGAGTCAAAGGAAATAAGAATAAGCGGAGTCTCGACGCTGATCATCGCGGGTACATCGTCTGGAGAACTCGTAGCGATTGAGGAAACGAGTGGAAGGCACAGCGACATTGTCGCAGCCCACCAAGCTCGAATAATTGATTTATCTTCGTCGAGAATGTCGCGACAACTTGTTTCCGTGGGTGAAGATAAATGTGTCAAAGTTTGGAGAATTTTTCCTGACTTGACGTCGCCGTTGGTTCTAACGTGCAGTGTTTTCCACGTCATACCAATCACTCGAGTCGCTTTCTTGCGGTGAGCCTCAATTGTCATTGTCACACTTGAATCTTTTCTCACTTGAAAACAATTTTTCATCCTAGATACACAGTTTGCTTGGTCAGCAGCACTGAGAGAACGAAAGATCATCGTGTCATCATGTACGACAGTTTCGAGACAAGTAATTTTCAAAAAAAAAAAAAAAAAAAAAAATCATAAAAAAACTCTAGAAGCAAATTCTTGGGTGTGAGAGACCCGGAGAAAGTCGCACATCTCGAGATTCGAACGATCGCCTACAGGAAATATTGATCCATCTGATTCGGGTCTCTCAGACCCAGTGTGTACACAATGGGCAATAATTTATATCCTGATTTTCTTTTGCAGCAAGATTCGATCATCATCGATCGAGAGATCACTCGGCCCTTATTACCAGCATCGCGACGTTGGAAACTCACGAAATATGTGCAACGTCCTCGATGGACAAAACGATTCGTATTTGGAATCAGGGAAACGAACTCCTCAAGATTTTATTCATAAACACCGCCTCTCGGCACATTGCTTTCTCCTCTCTTAGAGGTGACATCGTTTTGAGCGCTGGCAGACATCTGTACAGAATTCCCCACGAGAATTGTAAAAATTCATAAATTTCAAAATGGATAAATTTATCAGATTTTTTGAAAACGCATCTTCACGCTCTTGTTTATGAAATTTTAGATTTATCGCCGGAATACCGAATGCGGATCAAGGCCGAAAAAATACCTGAGGATTCGGAGGACGTAGTGATCGTTGAAGACACTGATTATCGAATTTACGAAGATGAGGTCGATCGCCACAGACTTTTACATCCCGTCAGCAGTACTCCACTCGGATCTCTCGATACCGAAAAGTCTGAAGCTCCGAAATTACAGCTCATGTTGCTGGAACAAATGACATTGAATTTGCAATACAAGGAGGAAGGTTCGTTCTTTTGAAAAAAAAAAAAAATTTGAAGGAACCCTAAATGGATGAATGGTTTCGTGATAAAAATTCCGCTCGTATCTCGTCCCTTGACATTTGACGCGGAGTCTCCTTTGCAGACATTCTGAAAATCAAAGAAGGCGAGATCAAAGGTGCCCGATTGGTTGGACAGAAATCGCTGATGAGCAGGGACGCTTGGGACAAACATATCGCTGAATTATTGGAAACGTGGAAACAATCGGATGTGGAAGATTCACCGGATGCTGTTTTCAAAAGCGTTAAAGTTTATCCTGGCAAACGAGTTCGCAACGAGCCAGAAATATTCCGAATGATCCACGGTAAATAATCGAAATTTCTCTCGCAAATACCTCTTCTAATTTGCCATAAGAAAATTCAATAAAACAAAATTGCAGGGCACAGCGTGCCCAGTTTGGAGAATTTCTCCGAAGCTCTACGATCGACAGTGGAAACGGCAAAATTGCCACGATCCGGATTCATACCGAATTCCCTGATCTACAGAATCGAGGATGAACCTGTGCAAGAGGAAGTTGAAGCAGTCGTTGAAAAAGAAAAGTTCAAATATCAATATCCTCCGGAGATTTTAGTAAGAATTTTTCTCCTCTCCACTGCGCTCTAGTTTAAAACATTCGAGTTTTTCCAAAAACGGAATTTCCGCAGTACGGTGACTCGGGCGAAGATTCTCACGAGGATTTCGATGTTCGACTGACCCTTTCCCAGATAGCAGAACTCGAAGTTTTTCGAGAAGAGGAAATAGACGAATGATGTGGGGAAAAGAACGTGACGACAAGAAGATTAAATCTTTCGTACGACGTGGAAGAATTTATTGGCGAAACATTTCTTTTCAAATTCGGACAGTTCTAAGAAAAAACAAAATGTCAATATTTTCTTTATGGCATAAGTTCGGCAGATTTTCCTGTCGCACCAAACTACTTTGCAATTATTCCTTTTGTTTCTTCTAAGAATATAAATATGTTCAATAAATATATATATATTTCGGGACTGTGCCTATGTATTTATGTATTCAAGAGAGTTAGGCTGACCATAGAATTGTTCCATAAATATCGTTTTCGAGGAAAGAATTTGGATAATGCTACCCGTTTCATTATGCAAGAAAAATCGAGCATTGAATAATTGAATTTTGAAAAAAATCGAATCTTCACATTCACAATCCAAAGTGTCGAGACAAATTTGTGCAAATTTCGAAAAGTGCATATCAGAGATTAATGGGGAACGCCATAAGCGCGAGAAACTAAAAATATTTCGATAGCATCGAAGTACCGACTACGTACGAAAATATAAAAGTTAAAATGGTTTTGGATATAATTCGTATGTATATATGTATATATATATATGTATGTGTGTTTGTGTATTTCGTTAAAAATCCACAGCGACTTTTGCATCGATGGCGAAAAAAAAGAATTAGCCAAGACGCTCGGATAATTGGCAATTAAAATATGTATTCTACGTCGTTTCGCTAAATCTTGAGAAATTCATATAAAAATAAAATTATCGCGGATTGGGGCTGGGAATAATAAATTGCGATTGGATTATGCTTGGCGAATGATTGAGACAAAATTCCAGGAATCGCTGTGTTGGAATAACGCTCGTCGGGAGGAGCAATTGCCCCTTTTTCGGGCTGGAACCCTAAGCACTGTTGACAGTTAATTCTCTTGCTATTTTTACGTTTTTCTGGGGTTTCTCAGTCGCTACCTCCCCGAGGCGCGCAGAACTAGGCTCAGTAATCCGTTCGTCTAGGAACCGGATACCGGAGTACGAGTGCGCTGTCGGCTGAAATTATTGGCAACGCGTTGTCGCAATGATGATTGACCAAATGACTGACACTGTCGAAGATTCGGTCCTTCGTTCGTACCTGCGATTCAATTTTTTCTCGTGTTAAGGAAATACGAAAAATTTTTCTCTTTTTTTTTTTTGTGTCTTGGAAAAAATAATTTGTTGTAAACAAAACTCACAACTCCCTCGGGATCGATCAACAAAAGATGCTTCGGTGTGCCGTTGTTCATTCCAGTAAGAACATATTGCCCCGGCGAGCCTTGCGACTCTCTGACTAAAAAATCTCCGTCCTTCGTTAACATCGACTCGGCCTCGCTGCGACTCACACTCCCGTGGAACCAAACTTCCTGCTTCAATTGCTGCTTCTGCGTTCTCGGACTGAGCTTCGTCATCTCGGAAATCGCGGTGCTCAGAGGCTCTTCATTAAAAACAACGATGATTGAATGAATTTCGAGGAAAGGAAGCACATGAGAATTTCCATGTTTTACACAAATTCACTTACGCATGTCGAAAGCGTCGAAAAAGGCTGCTGGATCTCTTCGACTGTCTCGACTAGCGGCTATGACTGTATCGTTTACGTAATTATGCTCAGCTTGAACGCTCGGTGCCAGGTTACTCGAAGAACCATCGGTGCTGAGATCGATCAGATTGCCCGTTTCTAAAATTACACGATCGAATGAAAAAAATTGATTCTTTTGTTTCTTATAATTTTCGAGTTTTTTTTTTTATATACCCGGCCATTGCTGAGTCTGTCTTCCACGAGCGTTTGAGAAAGAATCCGCGAGACCGGAACATTGAGAACTACTCGCAGCCGAAGATCCATGATTTTGGGAGGAATGGTGATGTTTCAAATTTGGCAGAGTCGAGGCGTTTATGGGAAGAGGTGGAACCGGTGGGGGTCCAATATCCGGTGGCACTTTGCCAGGAAGGTCGTTGTAATAATCGCGATCGGGTTCTCGTATGCCATTCAGTGCAGGGCTGTAATCGAACATCAACTTTTTTTTTTCTTTTTTTTTGTTTTTTTTTTTTTAATCCATATTTACACACAAAGTAAAAAGAGGAGCTGTGAAATCTTACTGCAAGGATGAAGGCTTTGTTAGGAATTCCTTGAACCTCAATTCGAAGGCTTGGCCGATGGTGGAAATGACTTCTTGGGCAAGACCGCCGCCGCATTCGAGCACGTAACACGCTCGCCAATCTTGCATGTTTTTTGCCACGTACGCAACGAAATCGAGAATGTCCTAATGTTAATAAAATTCCGAATGAAAAATTACGTCGCAAAACTGACGAAACGGATCCAGAACGCGAAGGCCTTGCTCCAATAATGATAATAACATGGGCGAGTCTTTCTATTATTCAAAAACTTCAAGAACCGCAGTTCCAAGAGAAATTTACTGGCAAAATTTTTATTTTTTTCCCAAACAAGGCAAACAAACCGTTTTTTTTGAGTTTCCGGACAACGGACCAACCCGCATGGTGGAAAAGAGTCTGGACGATTCAAAGTATTCGCGAAATTTTTCGCCTCGAGTACAAAACAATCGGAGTGTAATATTCGGAATGAAAAATGTATTTCTTACTGTGTCTCCTCCGGAAGCGAACGATATTCTTGGCATCTCGTGCTTAGCGATAATTTGGCCAGTCTCGAGGGTGGTAAGAGCTAAGCTACAACTACTAATGGTCAAATTGATGTTTGCTCCGGCATGCTCCATGCACGGTTTGTCCGCAATGGCTCTCAGCACTTTTCTGTCGACGCGTCTTTTTTTGTCTGCCGATTTCAGTCCAGCAGCTTCGCAGACCCGGTTTATACATTCTCTACGAAATAAAAACGTGAATTGAATAACCGAGAATCCAATTGGGTGGGTAATTAATGAATGGGAGGTTCTTACTTGGCAACGCACGATCTTGTGTCAAAGTCCAGACTTTTCATGGACGTGTAAACCTCCAAACACCCAATGTACTAAAAACGGAGATTTTACATTTGCATCAATTTTTCAAAGCAATTTTAACGTTTGTTAGAAAAAAAAGTGCAAAACTCACTCGAACGGCGTATGTGATTCCTTCTTTGCTCACTAGATGATCCGGATGAAGCCATCCTCTCGGAGGTTTGCTTATAAAATTGCCACCGCTCCCTGTAGCCATACCCGCATACCTGTTTACAACCTAACCAAACGTTCCATCAATTATTGTGGCATTCCGCTGCTGGGAAAGCATTGGCAAGTCGTATTAAAGCCTTGAGCACGAAAAACTTGCTGTGTAATTAATTATGCCGTAATGATTCACTCGTTGTGTTAATTAATTAGGGTGAAACTCGGATTATTTTATGGCGGCGATTATCGCGAGTGAAAGCACAGTTTTTGTTATAATTATTCAATTAGTCTCAAGTTATTTAATGTATGATCGAACAAAAGAGGATTTGTGCACGTGAATTCTCGCGATCGCGTGTGAAAGAATTTGACGACAATTATGATTGGGAAACAATGGTTCGTCATGAAACATTCTTCTACCTACCTCACTGTCCTCGAAGGTTCTCTTTTTGTTATTCCACTGCCTCCTTTCGAACGTCAACAATGCACTCAATTATACATTCTCGCTGGGATACGCGGGCAGGAGAAAGATGAAACGTACGAATATATATTTGCAACAATCATCACGAACAACAAGGATATATATGTGGGAGAGTTTCTTGCCGTGCGAGACTGTAGAACTGTAGTTTATAGATACGATGGAAAAAGCATTTACAATCTGCTCTCTGTGCCGACGAGGAGGGAGAGGAAGTGTCAACGAGGCGGGTGGAAGGGATTGTTTGACAGCTGTTAAGCCGAAGGTAGCTACGAAATTTCGCCGACATAATGAGTGTGGCGCCACTCGTTTGTCGTCGTTCTCCTCCTGGAACTTCTATTTCGCATTGTAAAATAATTTCGAAACGACTCGTTAATTCGAGGATTTTTTTGAAACATGCTGTGAGGTTAATAAAATAATCGGGGGTGTACAGTTATGGTAAAATTGAAAATGACCGATTCGAAGAGAACGCCAAATTAGCGGAAGAGTCGATGTCGATGCTAAAGTAGAGTTGTTAGTGCCGAAAATGAATTATAGACGTCGCACACGCGAGTTCAATTGAATTTTTCTCGTCTTACCACTTTCCGAAGTCGAAGCAAAAGTAAAAGTCAAAAACGTAAAAATCGGAGAGAAAGTAGTGTGTGTACTGTGCAGCAGCGCGTGTTGTGTTACGTTCTCACCTGTCAAATTTCACTGATAATCGCGATAAGCAGGACAAAATCCTGAGCAATATTAAACGCGTTGAGTGAAGAAAAAGCTGGAATAAAAATGGCACATTGGTTTCATCGCAACGTTTTAAAAGCGACAACGAATCAAAATTTCGATTTAAAAATCGAGAAACCGACCGAGGCTACGAAACGAATTTGCAGGTTTGTTATTTTTTCACGTTGTCATGCTTTCGATAAGCTCATTTGAATAATCGCTCAATTAGGCCATGTTTTAACAAGATTCTACTCTATAATTCTTCAAACCAATGTCTTTTTAACGAGTTCCGGCTTCAACGACCGAGCCCATTAAAACGTAGTAACGTTATACTATTTTTTTTATGACTTCCTAGCGATCTCAAGTTATCGAGAAATCGTCTGCTCGATCTTATCAGAAATCCTAACAATACGAGCGACGCTATAGAGCCTGCTTTTGCTGCCTATCTGAGCCTCCTGTACGGCCTCATATGGGAGATTGAAACTAGCGAAGAACGAGCAACACGAGTAGGAAGACCAAATCCTAGCAAACTAAGAAATGCTTTTGTGTTCAAATGGACACATTCCTTGCTCGGATCGATCACCAGGTACACGAATTTCATAGTAAAAAACCCAAGGGCAAACTCTTGGGTCGGAGAGACCCAAAAAAATGCAAAACTCACGTTATCCTTGTACAAAATGGTTTTTTTCCCCAAACGACAGCTTACTCGATGCGCGCACTGTGGCAAAATCAATAATATTCTAATTAGTAAATATCGTTGTAATTGATTTACAGCTCGAGCAACGACTCTGTTTACGAAGCAGCCAATATGAGCATAAATGTAGGACTTTGGTTCATGAAACACGCGGCGATGATTGCCGCTAAAGACGAGTGAGTGAATTTCCGTTTGAAATGCCATTGAAAGAAAAAAATTCAAATCTCACAATTAATTTCAGAGTGGCAATGACGGAAGCAAAAGCGGTTCACGGCACGCTAAGACAAGCCGCTGGGATATTTACGTTTGTTCAGACCGAGTTTTTGCCGCAACTTTCTAATCCTCCCATGCTCGGCAGTGACATGGATCCGAGGGTGCTAAATGCTTATATAAATCAGTGCACAGCAGAGGCGCAAGAAGGTTTTTGAGAAAAGCTAGAAATATTGTCTCAGGGTGATGTGGGGCGCGAGAAAGCAAATAAATGAAAAATATGAAAATTACAGTGACAGTCGCGAGAGCGGTGGAATTAAAACACAATGCGAGTTTGATATCTGCATTGGCGAACGAGACGAGTAAACTCTTTTCGGACGCTGCAAGCACGCTGCTGCCGTTCAAGCCTGAAATGACGGCTCAATGGATAAGCTATTTGGAACTGAAGGCCGCCTTCTATCGTGCCTACGTAAGAGTCAAAAAACAAGGAAAATAGAATAGATAAATCAACATTGATCGTATAAATATTTGTCGGTGATATGAGAGGATAAAACGTGTAGTTTCGTCAGAAGGTGTTGTTATGTTTTTTAGGCGTACAACTATTGCGGGGAGGATCTTTTGGCTGGCGACAAGTGTGGCGAGGCGATAAGAGCTCTTCAGGAAAGCGAGAGTTGTTTACACAAGGCTAAAGCGCTCTGTTCAACGTATTCGACGACCAAAGGGCCAGCACCCAGAGTTCGGCCTGATCAACACAATGTTTTTAAACGTCTCGAACCGACGGTCAAACGCACTCTCGATAAGTGCAATCGGGAAAATGGTTTGATGTAAGAATCGCGATAAGAAAAGTTCGACACTGATTTTGTTTTCTTTTTTATTTTTCTTATCGATAATCAATTATTTTCTTATCGAATCAATTACCTGGCGTTTTTCTTGGTCTATCGGTCCGACACGTGATAGAGAACATCGTGTCGCTTTTGCTCACCGCGCGACTGATGGATCACGCTAATTCCATCCCTTCCTGGTGCATGATGATTTTATCAATGAATGTTAATTTCGTTATCGCCACAGATATCACCACACCATATCCGGCGAGGTACCCAGTCTGGATACCAAGGCAACTTTTGGATTGGTAAGTCCGATTGACTTTCAAATGGCATCACCGCATCCATTATGGAACCAAGACACGTATCGTGCGTTGATCGGTTCGAAACCGGCCAAACCAGAAAAGGATCACGATTTGCCACCGGTTAAGGAGGAAAAGATACACCAGACTTCGAGGGAGCCGAGGAACGAGAGCGGTTGCAGTTTACAATGAATTCGACCGTACGAAAATTCGTGGGGAACAAAAAACGACCGGGAAAACTTGGGGTTTCGGTGCAAACCGATAAACTGTTGAAATTTTCGTGCTAGTCACTACTCCGTTTTTGTTGTTGTTGTTGTTGTTTTTTTTTTCTTCTTTTTAGTTGACGTCTATAGTTCCTGCCAATTGCGAAGTTGAAAACTTCCGGTTGGCCGGAATAAATAATTCACTGACCTACAGTATCGTATAAATGTGCAATTTATTTTTATAACGCGTGCTTTATACACGTACGCGCTCACATGCATGAGATTTTTAAAAAACACATGTGCCGCGTATTTTTTAAGGATAAACCGTCAAACGATGCTCGCTGCTATTAATAATGTAACAAATTGTAAATTTGTATCGCGTATTCAAAACTATTATTTTCATAATTATTGTATATTTATTTATACATTTGTTATCCAAGGAACAAAGTCGCGATAGCAATTTCCGCATCGACCAAAAATATGATTTATTTTATTTATCTCCGTTTTTATGGATTATGGCTTGTTCGTGTGTCAGAAATTTTATTTTATAATTTTTCGCATTACATTTCGGGCTTTAAGGTGATCCGCCCGTTGCGAGAAAAGGAAATTTCACGTCTTCGCTTCCGACGAAAGAACAATTTGGTTTTTCCGGAAATATCGACTCCTCTCGAGGAAAACGTACGCCAGGACTCTTTCCCATCGTACGACTGATGGATCGATCACCTTAAACCTGTTTGGAAAATGGTATTTTAGCCTTAATCTTGATCGGGAGCTTACGTGCCGCGCTGTATCGTCGTTCACATCGATAAAGAATTTGGTTCGAAGTAGTATTTATGAAGCATTTTCCATCGACATAAAATTATATTATATATCGACTCGCTTGAAATATACACACGTATGTTAAAGAATGAAGATTTTGAAAGTATAATTGTATAATTATATTGATACGAATTAAAAAGCTATTGAAAAAATTCGTTGAATTTCTCTCAATAAGGAAGTTTATTACGAATTGGGTGAATGAATAACATATTTACGAAAATTCGTCCGAATATACTCAAGGCTTTCCCCCTCCACTTCCACCCCTCCCTCTCCGCTCCGCATGATCGACAGTCCATCCAGTCATTGCCCGACGACCGAACGCCAGTGTCTTTTCGACGTTCTTACCCATCGCTCGTGACACACGTAGAAAAAGCCACAATGGCGATTAGTATCACGACATCGACGAAAAAAAGCATGTAGTCCGTTTCAAAGGTCAATTAGTCAACGAAGGAGCCAATAACTTCACAATCTGCTGCAGTGACAGTGACTGTGAATTCTTTTCAAATACATTTCCATCATTTTTTCAAAGTTTTATTTTTCTACTGGGCTTTCAAAGTGCTGCAATTATTCGGTTTACGTAAAGAGCCTTCTATAGCCTTCAGGAGAAGAATAAGAGAAAAATATTGCTCCACGTTGAATAGGCATAACCCCTTCGCGGAGTTTTAATTCCTTCATTATTCTCGGTGAAAGTTGTTCCTCGCGTCTTTGACCCAATTCGCTGTTTTTTTTTTTCTCAACCAAACGCGATTTTCATCAAAAGTTTTGATTTATCTATGGCGCTCATGGGTTCGTAATTGAGCGAAAAATAATCGACGAGAGAAGTGATCCCTGACGTAAATCCGAGTATCCTCACAAACCTCTACCTATACGTGTAAACACATCTACCTATGTGCGTGTGTGTGCATGCGTCAAAGAATATAAAAATCACGATCGCACGTGAATAAATGAATGAAAATCGGAAAGTAACGATGGAGAATTTGGAGCAGCAGGACGTAATACGCGTTGGATCGCGAAAAAGCGAGGTGAGTCTCGATACTTTCGTAAATAGTACCAAAAACGTTATCGCGCGGTCACGTGCGCCTCTCCCAATATTCAAACCGACCGAAAATATTCGTACCGTTTTTTTACCTCGTTTCGTCTCACTCTCATATGCTGAATAAATAATAAAAAAAAGAGCTTCAACTGCGCGATATCGAGCAACATGTTTATCGCGTAATTTATCGTCTATCATGCTTACTCAACACTTTTTCTACGAGACGTGTTCGATATGAGCAATCGATCGGATCATATATCGTCAATTTTAAGTACAACAATTATTTTTGTTGTCGTTGTTATTATCGTCTCAATCAACGCCTTTCAATCTCGTGCTTCAGTTGGCCCTCATCCAGACGAGATTCGTAATCAGCACTCTCAAGGATCTATATCCGAAGAAAACATTCGAAATTGGTGAGTTACGAGAGCCGCGCGAGATTTTGAAATAAAAAATTTAAATAAGCGGCAACCGCGGAAACTCCGACGACCAACTCATCGTCCAGTGTATTTTGAAATTGATTCTTATTTTTGTATTTTTATCAAAGTCACCATGAGCACCAAAGGAGACAAAATATTGGACAAGAGCTTACCTAAAATCGGTGAAAAATCACTTTTCACGGAGGAATTGGAACTGGCGTTAGAAAATGGTGGCGTCGATTTTGTTGTTCATTCGCTCAAAGATTTGCCTACTACACTGCCCGAGGGAATGGCTCTCGGCGCTATTTTAAAGTAATGCTCATGCTTTATTTTTTATTTTTATTCTCCAACTATTCTCCAACCTTTTTCGGGATTTATTTCCCGTATAGAAACCGGTTAAATATTTGTTTCCCGCTCTCAGGAGAGAAGATCCGAGGGACGCTGTTGTCATGTCGAAAAAAATGGCAAATTACACTCTGGAGACGTTACCAAAAGGCAGCGTAATTGGCACCAGTTCGCTCAGAAGATCCGCACAATTGGCTCGTAACATGCCCCATTTGAAGGTCCTTAATATTCGTGGCAATTTGAATACGAGATTGAAAAAATTGGATGACGAGGAAGGACTCTATTCGGCCATCATTTTGGCTGCTGCTGGAATGAAGAGAATGGGCTGGCAAGATCGGATAAGTCAGGTAATAAAAATCTCGATAAAATTGTTTTGCAAAAGTAAAAAAAAAGAACGGCAAGTATTTAAAAAAAAATTGAAATCATTTTTGTTTTTCAATTGCCAAGGAAAATAAACCGGCGACTACGAAAACATGCATCGTTAAGAAAATAAGCATTATATCATCTAAAGTTTCGATTGCAATGGAAAAATGCTGCCACACTTGATACAAATTTTCGTACATGGTGGAAAAAAAAAAAAAAAAAAAAAATTCAATTCTACTGGAAAGGCTTTCGAAACGTTGAATCGATAATTCACATCGTTTTCGTGATCCTAACAAGTGGCAAAACAGTTTTAAAATCAATGACTCACCCCGATCGACCTCGGATTCCCGAATGACGAATTTATCGACATTTTTTTTCGTTGGAGCAAAAAAAATTTGAACAAGTGCGATAGAAAAACAAATATGAGTGTGAGAATTTTCTTGCGGGCTTCAGGCATTAGTGTAATAAAATGTTGAAAACTTTGAGGGGATAGATCGTCAAACTACTAATTGCAGTTATCGTGTGTCCTAAAATAAAATGACTCAGCATTAACGAGCCATTAACAAAGACGACAAACGACCCATTTTATTTATCCTCATGCGAAAATTCTTCCGTTGAAAAAATATCGAACTTTTGTTAAAGAAACTGCGTACACGATTCTTTTCATGTCCATGAAAACAGACTCGTCCTCCATTATCTATAAGAATGGAAAGTCAATAAATCATGAATTTGTCATTAGAAAAATATAATCGATCAACTGACGTAAATGTTTTCAATTCGTCGCCTCAAAAATGTTCAATTCTATCGATTTGCTTATTCTACGAAATATCGCTGAGATCTGGATTCTGATTTGATCGGAACTTGCATAGGATCCCCTCAAAATATGCGTCTTCTTATTTTTCTCACAGCTTTTGGAGCCGGAGGACACGCTGTACGCGGTTGGTCAAGGCGCTCTTGGGGTCGAGTGCCGTGAATCAGACTGGAGAATAATATCGTTGCTGGAACCGTTGTACGACGTCGAAACAACTCTGAGATGTGTTTGCGAGCGGTCGTTTTTGAAAACTCTGGGCGGTGGTTGTTCGGCCCCGGTCGCAGTCGCGACCACTTTGATGGAAAAAAATCTAGTCATCACGGGTGCTGTATGGTCTCTGGATGGTCAGACCCTCGTCAAGGACACGTTGAAAACGCAGCTGTACATACCGGGAGACGATGGAGAACCTCCGAAGTAAATAGTTTTTTTTTTCAGCTGCAATAATTTTTCCATTACGAACGATTTTTTAAAACTTTTGCTTTTTATTTTCTCTCAGAAAGTGCCCGTATCGCGAGCCACGACTCTACTGCAGCATAGCTCCGGGAAAAGTCAGCAGCTTGAGTCTCTTGGGAGCAGAAAAACTGGGCAAAGATATTGCCAAGAGTTTAATCGTGAAGAACGCGTTGGAAATAATGTCAAAAGCACGAAACGAGATCCTCAGTACATCTTAACTGTAGAAACGAAAAAAGAAAAAAAAAAAAAAAAAAAAAAAAATATTTCAACGACAAACCCGAGTCTTCAAGTTTCGAACCATTGTGGTTCTTCGGTGGCGGATAGTATGGCCGAATTGAAAACAACAAACGGGCGCTAAAAATATTTACTGGTTCCGACGAATCTCTACGACTTTTGGTCCATTCCCAACAACCAAGAGGACCGGGAACCGAGAACTATGCCGTTGCAATGTTCGATGTACATAAAAGCTGTTCGTTATTGTCACGTGCTGTAAATACTTGTAAAAAAATCAGAAAAATCCCCTTTATTTTGTTGTTTCAATTGGTCGAGAAATATATTTAGAATTTTACGTTTCTTCATTCGTTATTAATTTTCTTCTTCGTTCCCAAAGCATCGGTTGTGCTTCCCCATAAATCGACGAATCGGCATGTGGCCAAAAAAAATTCTAGTAGAGCACCGAGGGTTGGAAAAATTGCGACGTCATTCTCGAAAAGTGTCGAACAAAGGGAAAATGAATTTTTATAAATTGTACATACGAACCGGAGATGGAGTCAAAAATCCTGATCTTTAATAATACAAAAAAAAGATCATTCGTGTTTTACATTAATTATCGGATTGCATTAACTTGATGTTTTTTTTTTGTTTTCAATTTTTTTTATCAGTTTTAGTTTGATGAAACTTTGCAATAATGCATGCAATTATATTTACATCTCCGTTGTTACAAGCTTCGAGATTTCTTTCTTTTTCTTCGTTTTTTTTTTATGCATAGTCTCACACAAGCTACCATTTATTTGAGTCTTGCGGATCGATAAACATTTGCGCACGGTAATTTTAGGCCTGGCCTAAATCGACGGCGATCCTTGCTCCAATAAATAGAGTATGCGTCTAATTTTGTTCTTTTTTCTGGTTTGTTATTTGGTATCTTGTTTTTTGTTTGTTTAAATATAGTATATTCATTACCAACATTGCTTCGATTTATAAATAATCAATCATCTCTTTGCGCACCAACTTTATTCAACGTCTTCTTCCGTCATGGCGGTTTGCGATTGAAGTTTCTGCAATTTGGGAAATATTATTCGGGGATATAGGAAAAACTGAGGTGTGCGGTATCAAGATTGGAAAATGCTCGTCGAGGCTCTCTTTACCTGGCCTACCGAAGGCAATCGCTGCAGGAGAAGGTGAAATACTTGCGGAGGCAGTGTTTTTTGTAAAACTCTGAGAAGCTCGTGCGGCTGACCACAAACCGCTACCGCGTTACACAAATGCTCAATTCCTCCATCTAGGTTTCCAGATGCCAACATTTCTTCGCCCAATTGGACCTTTTTTGTCAAACAAAAAGAAAAAAAAATGTACAGAGTTTCTTGGAATGGAGAAAATTGATAATTTCGGCTGCCGCGCAATATTTCTTACCTCTTGCAGGAAAAATCGTTGAACAACCTCTTGATCGTCCATGTTCAATGGTATCGAGTTGACTTTCTGGGCAGCTTTTTTGGCTTTCCTGCCTGCATTTGTGTGACATTCGACAAAATTTACTAAGCAAAATTACAGCCGGTAATAGAGAGGACGTTGAATTTCTAGGTTATGTCGGAAACGGCGAAAAATTGAATAGACGAAAATTTGTTTGGATCATCCTCGAATCGATTTGCCACGTGATTTGGGGAAATTGTTCTCGCGAGTCTCGTGAATGCTTCCATCGTTCGATCAAATTAATGGAGGAACAGAGATTCGAGGGAAACAACGTGCTCGACAAAGAAAATTGGCGATAAAGATCGAACAAAAAAAAATGGGGATATCTCGGTGTTACTCACGCTCTTTCAATTTCTTCTTGAAGTCGGGATCACTTCGACGCTTCTTGTCGAAGTAAAAACAATAACCGACGAATATCCCGGCCATTCCGACCGCGAGACCGACCGCAGCTTTCGAAATCATGACCATGTTAACACATAAAACAGAAATATTTTACGATATCTTTACCCTCCTCGAGGATTCAATAAATCTCCATTGCTCCGTCCCAAGGACAAGATTAAAGAGGAGCAGCAGAGGAAAAAAGAAACGTTCGAGAGGGGCGAAGTTCCCTTTCGCATGCACTCTCGATCGAGCATATCTCAACGGCCCAAGAAACTGGATACACCGCCATCTGTACCAAGATTAATGCGACGATCACAGACAGACAGACTGCTGCGGTGTAAGTAAATTCTGCAAAACTCTGTAGATAAATTGCCAAAACATCGCCGCCGATGAACACAAGTTCGATCCCTCATTCGTGATGAGCAATAAAATAAATTCGCAAAACGGACCAATTTTCTATTTTTTTCCAACAGCCTCAAATTTTAAAATGAACAAATTTTTTTTATTGATATACGCAGATTTTACAAAATCAATGGTACATCGTGAAAGGTATGACTAAACGAAAATTGCACATCAAATCACATTGCACGTAAATTATGCTCATCGACGTTGTCCCTCGATTTTACAAGAAAGAAAATGATCGATGATACGAACAAAAATAATGTTTCAACTCAACGTGTCCATATTTGAACTGAAATCAATATATTTCAACTAGGGCAACAAAGCTATTGATATTCACATCAGAAAATACGAAAATATAACTAATGAAAGTTCTTTTTATACAAATATCAATAACCTATGTTCAAATTGGCGCATTTACCTTCAAGCAAATTCATCCTTCGCTTTCTGTATTCCTTTTTTGTTTTTTTTTTTTTTTTTTGTACACATATTTGAATTTCTTTGTATTTCGCTCTGTTCGAACCAAGTAACAATTCATCCACGAGGATGCGATATAATGAGAATTCAGGAGCACCTTAAACTTTTGACCTTTCTTTCGAGCTTTCGCAAAAACAATGCTTTGACACATGTAGAATATTTTTTAATTATTCGCGCAGTATTTTATTCGCTTATCATTATTTTTAATATCAATGGAAGATATTATGTTGTGATTAATGATTAAGTAAGCTATTTGCTATAGCGATCAGTATGAGAGGATTTTTAGACCAATTGTACATTTTCTGTGTGGGCGATGGTCGTGCAACCTCTCGGCAATATCTGAGATCTGATTATTGAAATTTAGTCAGAAGCTTTTTCGCATTTTCGTAGCCGAGATTTTTTTCTCTAGTAAATTGGAGCTTCGTCCGCCGATGCCGAAATATCCTCGTCGCTCCATTCGCTTATTCCCATGGTCGCCGGTCCATGAAAACTTTGAGATCTCGACACGTGGCTGCAAGCACAAAAAAAAATCGATTATTTATTTCGAAAGAAATTGGTTTCTACAAACAAAATTTTTTCCTAGCACACTCTAAGCTGAAAATTCGTATTCGCGGAAAACACAACGATCCGTTTTTATAATCATGGCTCAGCTGCAGTGCAGATATTTTTTTGTTTTTGTTTTTGGCCAAAAATGTCGATGAGTGCATTCTCGTGGACGATATTGCGGAATAGAATTAACAAGCATTTTAGAAAAAAAAAAAACGAAAATGTTTCGGCGATTTATTAATAACGAAATGGCATAAAGATTTGGGAGGATAGCCGCTGCTTTAAGCACGTAAGACAACGTAATTGTATCATACCAATCGATCCACTGAAGTCTATCACTATTTTCGATCGCTACAACATGATCCAACAATACAGTCAAATTAACACTAAATCTCATTTCCATATTCCATGCCATTAACTATCGATCAATTATTCTAATGATTATTAATATCGAGCAATACAAATTGTGCGTCTCACCTGGAAGAAGAATTATCGTTTACGTTTCTTTTTGCTAGGCCAGCTTTGCGTTTTCCTTCCATAGCTGCTTTCATGGGATCGTAACTCTTCCGACGTTTCCAATTCTGCATCTCGACTTCTCGCGAGTTTGAAGATTGTTTCTTCGTCTCTTTTGGCTTGAGTTTCGAGACCTGCGGAAATGACGAGTTTGTAGAAATTTCATAAACTTTTGTTGAGCGAACGAGGTTCAGAAAGATTGTTGTCGCTTACGTTTGTTGTTTTTGTCAAACGCATACTGAATCGCCCTGAATCAGTCCTTGAGATACTTGGCACTGTTTCGGTTTTGCTTTTTGCGCCACCCGTTCCTACAGTCTTAGGCTTTGTCATGGTAACGTTAGATAATTTTGGTTCTTGAGGTTCTAATCTGCCTCTGCGCAGGCTGTTGAACAAAGTGACGAAAATAAATAATGAAACGTTTTCGGAATTTTGTTTGTCGCTCGAATCAATGACGTACCTAAAAGCACGATTGTACTTTGTGTTGGTGATGGGAGATTGCGTAGCAGCTTGAGGTTCGTCGCTGGTTTCGGTGTCACTGATATCACGAGCCATTTTGTTCGTGGCCTGACGAAAACTGTGACTCGTGTCCTCGTCGCTCTCGCCACCGGAATCCACTGGATTATAAACATTGATTCTTGCCGACATTGCGGACATGACGTTGTGAGTTGTTTGTAAATACGAGGCAGTTTCAAGGTCGCTGTCACTACCCTGAAAACAACGAATCCAATTATTTTCGATTTTTCAATCGAATCATTCAATAACTGAGAAATTTATTGAGCTGTTTTTTTTTTTTTTTATTTACTAGTTGAGGACTTGATGGCGGTGGAGCTTGATTGTCTTTGTGATTGAAATCGAGCTCGTTATCGGACCAATCGTCCGCAAGGGACAAGGTTCCGCCTGTGCCGTGAAAACTCGCTGAACGCAGAACGGAATTATCGCGACTGCGAATTAAAAAAAAAACAAAAAAAAAAAAGGATGAACAAAAATTGTTGCATTTTTGAAAAAGTGTTGAAATTTGTTGAGATTTGTTTACCTTGACGAGCCGTTTTCTACGCTGTGCTGTTTTTTAGGACCATCCACTTTTTTCTTGCCCTCAGCAGCCGCCTTCATGGGATCGTAACTCTTCCGTCTCTTCCAATTCTGAAACTCGACTTCCTTCGAAGTTAGAGTAGAATTGCTTCTGGTCGATTTCTTGTAGTCCTTGTTGCTGGATTTCTGGTTAGGCCTCGACGCGGTTGTGGCCTTGAAAAGTGTGATATTTAGAAAAAAAAAAAAAAAAAAAAAAAAAAAAAAAAAAATTCGTTGCGGGAGACATTTTATGTTTACAATTGAGTTGCAATGCGTTTTTTCTTACGTGGGAAGTTTTGGGTCCCCTGATGCTGAATCGTCCGGTATCCGTTCGCGATATCGAGGGTGCCCGAGGTTTGGGGGGTTCTGGTTTTTTAAAGACATCTTTGTTGTTCGCTCCGACGCTGCTAGTGCGTGCACGATGATGGCTCGTTTGTCTCGCCGAGCAAGGAGCCGATTTAATTTCAGTCTGTGCCCTCCTCCGACGTTCTTCCGGCGTTGTGTTTGGCGTTGTGTCGGATTCGCAGCTCAATCGGCCTCTCCGTATGCTGAACGCGCGATTGAGTTTTATTCCCGAAGAAATTGGCGCTGCGGGCTTTATCGATAGCGATTCACCAGCCTCGCTACTGCTGTCCGAACCGGGATGATTGAATTTTCCTTTGGGCAAGAGCAGTCGATCGTTTTCATTATTGAAACTGCTACGTCGCGTCAAAACGCTCTTCATTTTCGTATTCCTTATACTGGCATTACTCGAAGATCGTTGTATGTTTTCGCTTCGCTGAAACGTAGGACTGTTCGGATAAGCACCGCCTGCGTTGCTCGTCAATTCTCTTCTACGATGTAACGACGTTTCGTCCTGATAGCTGCTCGTACTGTTGGATTTCCGTAGCATGTATGGACTGAAAAAAAAATCGTCTCATGTTTTTTCTTTGTTTTTCTATAATAAAAAAAAAAAAAAAAAAAAAAAAAAAAAAAAAAAAAAAAAAAAAAAAAAAAAAATCATTTCTAATGAAACGTGTTCTTTTTATTTTTCTACCTATTTTCCGTGCATGTAAAGTATCCCACGTTCTGGGCCTGAGTGCTCGGTTTCGGGACGTTTTTCGTTTTATCCGATATCGGTGAATTGAGTACTTTCGTTGATATTTCCTTATGCGCTAAAATAGGACTGTTGTTAAGCTTAGGAGTGGCTGGCCTTAAGCGATTGAGTATAGGACTATTGGTATGCTTGAAAATTTCTTCGGTATAATTTTTCAAGCTACTTTTTCTGGACGAATTGGATTCAGCGGTGTCGGACGTGTATTCTTTTCTGTTGATTCGAAAATTGAAGATTCATCGTATAAGAATGACGTAAAAATGTTGGACGATCATCGATGATATTTTTTCTTTCGTGCGAGTTACCTGTCTAGTGAACTACTTCGTTCCAAATGAAGGCAAGCCAGTGCGTGGGACGGACTTTTCATTGCGCCATCATCCTTTTTAATCTTGTTGTCGACGTATTTACGCATGCTTCGTCGAGACTCGTTCGCGTTTGCTCTTTTCAACAGAGTCTCGGTCAGACTGCCGCGACGCACGAGGGAAGGGCCATGGGTCGGTGTGCGCTGAGAACTCAAGGGTGGAGTTACGTAACTGTTGCTCGTGTCTTCGTCCGACTCGCCACCCGAGTCTATCAGATTCGCGTGTGGATTTGACACCGTTCCAAGTCTCTCCTTTATGTGTAAATGGGTTTCCATATCCAGACTGCTGTCGCTTTGTTCCTGCAGTAAAAAAAGAAAAAATTCATGTCCTCAAATATGGGATTATTTTTGAAATGAATTCTCCGGAGTAAAAAATACCAACGTTTCGATTTCTTGATCTTTGAGAGCGGGAATAAATGGGAGATGGGATTTTTGAAGGTGTGAGAGGCGGAGTTCGTCCGGTTGAACCTCCGATCGGTGGAGGCAGAGAATTATGCTCCGCGACTTGTGTCGCCCATTCCGAGATCCACGTATTCGTATCACGAGAGTTTGTCATCTGCGAAAAAAGGAAAATCATGATTTTTACGAATAGATTCAACGATGATGAGAAACGAAGCGAGAAAAATACGAACCTTGAAATGATGGACGTAACTTTGTTCGCTCTCTTGCTCCGTGATAACACCGACACTGAAAGCCTTGTCAATGTCCATTCTGGCTTTCTCCTCATCCGTGTAATCTTTGTGAATAGTATAAGTTCCAGCTTCGCTAACAGTGCCATCGGAACCAGCGTCGGCATTGCTAACGTTAAATATATCGAGATTCATTCGCTCGGGATCGTCAGCGTTGCTTTCAGCGGTAAAGCTCACGCTGGAAGTTTGCATTTTCGTTTGGTGAATATCCGAATAACCAAATTCGTTTGATCCGCTGTATTCGAGGCTATAATCGACGTTGGACAATTTTTCACACCAATTCCGACTCGATCCATCCCGACATTCCTCCTTTTCGTAATCGTGATTAATCTCAATATATTCAATGTTTTTCGTGTATTTTTTCTCCGGCGAATATTGCACGCGATTTTTACGCTCGTTGACATCTTCCACGTCATCGTCATCGTCTCCGGCCTCAAAATTGCCACGTTGCAAACCGCTCAGATCGTTCATCGTCGCTGAATACGACATATGGTGAAAATTACTCGAATTTGGCCTCGAACAATTGTTCAATTCGAGCGATAAATTCTCACGACTGCTCGCCACCTGGGATCGTTCGTTGTATGACCTTGACATCGTATCACTCTTTTTTAACGCCCCCTGAGATTTTCCCGTTGTTTTCAGGCCTGAAAAACGACAATTGATCACTTTTTACACAATTTCCATGACAAAATACAATTTTTTTTTTTTTTTTTTCATACTTTATTTGAAAAGAAAAGCAACTGCTGTTTTTATTACTGAAATATAACGAAGGATTAACGCGATTGTGAGCCAAATGCGTTGCTGCTCGGTGATAAAGAGCCACAGAAATGTGACACTGTAAGTTATTTGGAAGTTAACAGTTGTGATTCACACAAGGCTTGCCTTCTTGAATACTAATGAGCTCCATCCTGAAGTACCGCTATATACCATCCAAGGATGTCTCAGCCATGAGTCATAGCATTATACAACAACAGGCTCAGACGTTTTAATCCAGAGACACAATTATTTTTAGCATAGTTTCATACAGAAAATCGTTTTCGTCTCAAACTCACCGAGTTCTTTTAATTTCTGAGACAGCTTGTCGGCTTTGCGCTTTGTGTCGTCCTCGCTGCTGAAATATCCCTCGGAATGGGCGCTCGGGACTTTTGGTTTCTGTAAAAAATTAGTGGACGTCGCGAGCGGCGGTTTTTTTGCTTTAATTTCAATCTGTAAAACGATATTTGGTTAGAAACGAAAAGTTTGGTTTCTTGGGGCGTAAAAAGAATTTGATAATTTTGAGGCAAAAGTACCGGATGAAATACCTTGGACATGGACAAATTTTTCCTGTGTCTGGCGTTATATCTTTGGAATAAATTTTGATATCTCGCCGTATCCACTTCCTTGTTATTGCCAAAATCGATGGTAAAGGCCAGCGGCGCCGGAGAATTATGTACAGGATTATTTTGATTTTCGGAGCCATTTGTGCTCGACGAATTTTCACCAATTTGCGATTTTCTGAACAAGTCGTCGCGGGCACAACCCGCGGAACGTCTCTCTTCTTCGGGTGTTTCAATTATTTCGAGCGGTGAAATTAACTCTGAGGATTCCGTCCCGCTGACGCTTTCTCTCTCCGATTCGTTTTTGCCACATCTCGAATTATTGTTTGTACGGAGATCGAGAATTTGCGTATTTTCGTAAGTTTTGCAATGTTCTATGTCATTGCCGAATCCCGATCTAGTTTCGTGATAATTATCATCGTCAAACACTTTGCTCACGTTTGTCGCTTCCATTCTTTTGTTTTACACACATTCCAATTGTTGGGGCACCGTTTGTAAAACACTCGAACAAAAGCTACACGCTCGAGTGACTTTTTTTTCCTCTGTTACACAAGAAAGTGTTTATCTCACGGTGAGAGTATACGCGAGAAAACACGTCAGTATTATATATGTATCTTTTGTAAAAGCTCTCTCGTTAATTAAGCCGTATAATCTTTATTTGATGGCAAAAAGGGCGGATTTAGTTGTAGTAAAAAATGTTGCGAAAATTGTGGACCATTCGTTCAGTTGTCTCGTCGTTTTTATTATTTAGTGACAGGACGAATGTCGGAAAACAATGAGATTCACCGTGCGCAATAATGTCAATGGTGTCACATTCCATTTTTTGACTTTTCTCGAAAAAATCTAGGCGGACATGTTGACGAGACATCAGTGCGGCCAATACCCCGTTAACCCTGCTTCGAAGTGACAGGTGTTTGGTGATAGTGGAAAAATATAAAATTCCCCAGTATTTGCAAAAAGCAAGCAGGTCTCCCTCGGTGCCCTCGGTCGATGAGCGCTCGACCGGCGGCTGGCTGGACGACAGAGCAGCTGCATGTTCATTGCGAATTTTTAACCGATTGCAAAAATTAAACATTTCCATCGATAACACCTAGATGCGGAGCTGCGTTTAATATTAATTCAAAGCTCTCCAACAATAAGACAAACAATGGAATCTGATTTACTCCAGAATCTTGAAGATGTCGGGTAAGAATTTTAGGTTAATCCTTCTCTCCTGTCAGATTTCGACCAACACAAAATTTTCGTAAATCCACATTTTTCCATCAAATTCTCGTGACCATTGTGAAAATTAAATAAAACGTAATTAACAACAGATACGAGGGTCCTGCGCTCGTACCGGAAAAATTGTCAGACGCTCTCGACAAGGGGCCAAAATGTGTCGAATTCACGAGCCTCGTAGCTTGGCTAGTGGATCAGTTGGTCTTGTTCGGTGAACTCGACGAGAGAGTACACGCGACAACATCGCCGGAAGATGCCAGTTCTTTCCTCCTTGAGTTGAGTTTGTTCCTCAAAGAATTGGGATGTGTGAATCGCCAATTGATGGGCGGCAACGTCAATCAAAGACTATCCAGCAAGGAAGATCGAATAACTTTATTGGAATTTCTCATAACCGAGCTCATGACTAGCAAAATTTTACAAGCTAACAAACCCAAGACCGCAAACCAACTGGAACTTACTATAGTGAGCATAAAAAAAATTTCCTGCACTCATTTATTTACTGAATTGAACTGGAGTGAGAAAAAAATCAACAATCGTCAAGACTCGAATGATTTTCACGAATAATAATAAAAAGCCGACAATATTCGTTTGGGTAGAATTTTTGTTTTTCGAAAAAAACAGCCAGACTTTTTTCACGCGAAACAAATTTCATCATGTTTCCAAAAAAAATGCTGTTCTCTTTACGAAATTTCTTTTTCTCCGAAATTCTCGAAAAGTAAAAAAAAAAAAAAAAAAAAAAAAAAAAACAGGCATTCTTCACGGGATTTAGTGAAAAGATTTTCCGTAATTTCCAGACGTAGTCGCAACGAGTCGATTGCTAATCAAGTATCGACGGTTCAATTAATTCGCATTGAAATTTTTTAGAACGAGACAGAGACTGCTAAATGCTTGAAGGATATGCTGCTAGCACTGAAATTTCAAAAGCCGCCGGACAACATATCCGCAGAAGCGCTTTTCAAAAAGCTCGAAGATAAATTAAAAGAAATAACGTCGTCAGCGCCGCGGGAGCTCGTTGGCAAAGCTCTTTTCGTTGGAGAACTCTCACTCGCGCAATGGGAAAAATTGGATAAATTGCAGGAGGATCTGAGCGTCGAGTACAAGATGCGAAGAGAGATGTTGCTCAAGCGATTGGACGTGACTGTCCAATCGTTCCTGGTAATCGCCCTTCTCGTTTCACAAATATGCGCAGTCTCACGTAATTGCAGATTGTCAAGAAATCCCTTTTGTGTTTTTACAGTGGTCCGACAGAATAAAAGCAAAGGAAGACCAATTGAACAGTCTTTATCATGCGAAGAGAAATCTCATGTCGAATAAACCAAACGTGACGATCGGCCATTTGTTAGCTGCGAGAGAGGACTTGGCAGTCATTGAAAAAACGAGCAACGCGTCTGTCAGACGAAACACGCGAAGCGGTATCAATAATGTTATCATTGGCGATGTCCCGGACCGAGGAGGACGTCCTCAAGATCAAGAACCCCCTCCACCGGAAATGCCCTCGTGGAAGAAAGATCGAGTTCCCGATGGACCTTCGTCCAGGTACCTTCGTCCAGGATTCCCTTTTTCTTTCTTCATCATCATACTGGAGCAAATTCCGCGAGAACTTGAACATTTTTTTTCAAAGAGAGAGAGAAAGCGAAACTGTCGGTATATATAGGAATTTAATGAATTTTCCAGAGGTGGCCGAGGAGGACGTGGCGGCGGAGGCGGTGGAGGCGGTTTCCGAGATCACAAAGACGCTTCGAAAAATTTTGGCCAAAATCGCGACGATAATTATTATCAAAACCAACAGTACTCATCGGGATTTACGAATCAAGGCAATCAAGGAGGATATTACCAGGATAACAGAGGAGGTCGAGGAGGCGGTGGAAATCCTCGTGGACGAGGTGGAAGAGTTCAAGGAGGATGGAATCAGAGAGGCAGGGGTGGACAACATTATTGAGAGGAGGAAATCTCAAAAACAAACTCCATTTACTAGTAATTCTGATATTAAAGGAAAACGACTGTATCCCAATCGATTTTGTATAAAAATGATAATTATTATATTTACAGTTGCTTGAATATACTCTAGAAAAGCTTAACAATAATATATTATGTCGTGAGTTAAGTCTAGAGATATTTGTACAGAAACCAATATTTCGTATCATACAATGATTCTGAGAGGTGCATCATTCAGAAAAAGAAATCAGCCTTTTTATAATAAAAATCTAATTCTCCGACGCTTCGGAATTAATTCAATAAAAGTTAATGCAAATCGCCTGAACCGCGCCGTACATTGTAAAATTGTCTATCTAGCAAAAAACGTCGATATACCTTTTACTTTTTTCGAGGTTATCGGGGGACTGTCGTCCGACCTCCGCCTTTTTGAACAACTCGATTCTACTAAAGAACTCGATGAATCAACTCGATTCATCTCTCGTTGTAAATTTTTAGCCACGTGAAAATCCAAATGTTCCGCGTACTTTTTCGTCTCAATCATTTGATTGCATTCCGAGCATTTGCGGCGATTCGTTTCGTCGATAGAATTCATGCTCGTTTTGACGAAGAAATTTTGTAGAGAATTCGCTTTGAGCGTGGCTTTCGGTTTAGCGGATTTCGATTTCACAACTTTCGCTACATTTTTAACGGGCTGCTGAACTTTTTGACTAGATTTTGTTTTTAAATATGAATTCGCGAATCGCTGCAGTTCCATCGGTAATAATTGAACAACGCTACGGTCTATATCGTCGAGGTCGGGAAAGATTTCTCGCAATTGAGCGAGAAGATCGACTTGTTGAATTTTTGTCTTTTCCTCAAGACGTTCAACTTTCTCGTGAGAATTGTTTTGCTTTTCGGGACTTGGTTCAACCACCGTGGGAGGCAAGTCCTCCTCTACCGTTGACAAGTCAGTGCTTAATGTTTCATCAACGACTTCCGGTTTAGCGTCTTTTAAAAAATTCATAAAAAACGAGGTTTTAAGGTTTTCGCGATTCAGAGCTTTTTTCAATTGTTCACTTCCGAGAATGGCGCTGCTCGGGGAAATAGGCTCGTTCGTTGTTTTGTCATCTTCACGATGTTCTATTTGTTTCGAAAAAAGCGACGCGATTATTTTCTTCGGATTTTGTGTCACCGGCACGTTCTCGATCTCCTCGGAATTTGAAAGGTCGTTTTCGCATTTGAAATCAATAGAATTTGTGGTGACGCTGTTCGAAATGCTTTTGTTTTCCGGTTTGGAAGTAACGCCGTTAGTTTTGAAGAAATTCACAAAATTTCCGCTACCTTTGGCAGGTATAAATTTGCCTGTAGCTATGGATATATTTATTATGGGTTTTTGAGTCGATTTCGTTAAAATATCGACACACTGACTCGCTATCCTCTCGGACTTGTACGACTTTAAAGGACAAGAGCGTGATTGTGATATTACTTTGCGGTCCTCGTAATAAGAGAAGCTCACTGTTAACGTTGTCGCTCTACGCTCGTTCTCTTCGAGATCCTGCTCCAGACGATCACCAACGTCAATCGATAATTCGTTGACCCAATGCTTGAGCTGAAAAAAAAAAAAAAACAAAATTCCCGTTCGATCGAATCGCTGAAGGTACTTTTTTCGGTTTTATTTAAAAACTTACCACTTCCAGCTTCACGATCGCCTGCTTTCCGGGGAAATTTTTGCTTGCCCCAATCGATTTACAAACGAGCCTCGAGACCACAGGTTCATTGTCGATGCCTCTCGCGATGTTGTACAGCCACGACCTGCAAAATTCCGTTCATGGCTAAAAATTGGCGTTATAAATTTTTCGTACGATCGTTTGTCTTTACTTTTCAAAGAAAATTCTCCGGCTGGCGCGACGTTGAAAAACATTTTTTAATGAAAAAAGTTGAACAATTTGTTTTACCCAGTTTTTTCGTCAAAGCGTTTTTGAAGGTCTTGGAGGGAATAACGAGTAAGATCAGTCATAACGTTACATCCCAGCGATTCCATAACGATATTGCCAAACTTGCCGCCGAGGTTTCGAACTTTTTTCACCGGTAAAGTTGCGAAAAGGGAGGGAACTGCACTGGCAGGCAAGATCGTTTGTCTGTTCGGTTTGTGGATGCCGCACGCGAGTTTTGCCAAAATCTACAAAACCAAAATGACTTTTCATCATTTTTTTTTTTTTTTTCAGAAATCGGCACATTTTTTTTTGCATAGACAATCATTCTACAAACTTTGTTGTACGAAATTCCAGCGGAACATCGAAATTTACTGACGGCATAAATTTCTGCTCGCAATTCTTCAACGATCGCTCCGGCTATGGCCAATTTTCTCGCCTGCTCGTCTCCGACGTCTCCGAACGCCTCATCCAACCATCTCTCGATGCCTCTCGTCCTGTGCTCTAAGAATTATCATATTCACGATTTTAATATTTGCCCAGCGAGCTTTCAAGCAGATAAAAGAATGCAAAAACGCGATACCTTCGTCGTTGCTGTCATTTTTACAGTAACCTACGACAAACGAATGTGCCAATTTGTTTGATAAATCCATCTGAGACAAACAGCCGGACATTCTTTTTTCCACCAACTCCGTTATGTCTAGATACGCCTCGTCGACGCTGGCACGCTCAATAATTGAGCAATGTTTTTTCAGAACATCAATTACTTCTCTACCGGCGCAACGATATCTGACGGAGGTATGAAAATTGTCATTGTATCGGGTGAAACTCGTCAGAGATTGGAAATTAATTGTCATTGACTCATTTTTGTTTTTTGAGTTATTTAAATGAATCAGACTCACTTGGAAGTGTCAGCTTTTCCACGAACCGATGGAACGCTGACAAGTGCGATGTCTGGACACTTTTCTTTAGCTTCGTCTCCCCTCATGTGTCGAGTAACCCCAAAATCTCTGGCTTCGTAATTCACGGCTATTATACTGTGAAATGTTAAAAATGTGTACAAAATTGTAAATTTCATTGGCACTTGGAATTTGAATGGAGATGACAATGAAAAAAAACAATAAGACTGCTCACCCTCCTGATCGCCATTGGTTGTATTGTACGACTGCCACCGGTTTTCCCTGCAACTTGGGTTGCAGTCGTGACTCAACTTGACAAAAAAAACAATCCATATCAATTAAAACAATTATCCTATCGCCCAAATTAGCCATTTTATTGAATATTCAAATTGACGTCCGGATCGAGCGAGATTCGATGCTTGCGGTTTATATTCCGCGGGAGAACATAACTATAAACATAAAACATAACCTATTAGCTTTTACAACCACGCAGCTGAGAGACGCGAAGTACCAAACCAAAATATTTGGCGGGAAATTGCTGGTGTCGCCACAGTAGCGGGTCGTAAGAAAACTATATTGTTCTCCTGAAACTTATCATCTCGGTGGATAAAAATGAACAAACGCGCGTATATACTGTCGAACCCGCCATGAGAAAAAAATAAACAAAGTATAATTTTAATGAAATTCTTAGTTTCAATTTAATTTGAATCGAAAAACAGACAATTACGAAAGCAAGATACGCGATGATTAAGAGAAATCGTGACCCAAGCTTGTTATCAGGGTAACTGGCACGTAACTGGAGATGGCACCAACCCTATCATTCCCCCTCTCGCAATCGTACAACGCTGCCTCCTGCGAGCTGTCAACTTGAGTGGAAATTTATTTTAATCGTACAATGTCTCGGTCTCGGTTGCATGTGACTGGAGCAGATTACGTTTGAAGAGATTCGTATTACAGGATAAACACATCATACGATTATATAGGGAAAAAAAAAAAAGAAAAAAGAAAAACAGCTTATCGAGCGTCACAATAGCAGAAAATACGCATTGTAGAAGTTTTATGGTGTTATCAACGGATCGATTAGGGCGACCCGGAACGTTTAACCTGCGAATATCAATGGAAAAAGCATTTTCATTTATTATTCAATCGCGGTTATAAACATTAAACTAATAAGTAACGTTCAACTTTAGCCTGGTTCAGTCAATACATTATTTTCATTGTCCCAATTCCGTTATGCCATGAACACAAACGATGGATGGGAAAAGCTCGCAATGTCTCGTCAGGGACTTGGATCTGACGCTTCAACCGCGTATTGCCCCACGGTACAAAACCTGGCTTCCTCTCGCTACCCAACAGGTACGCTACTTCATAAACATTTTCAAGCCTTTTATGTCCTTCCAATGAAAATAAACGCATTTTTATAACGAGGTTGAAGTTTGCATCGTTGGAATGCAACAAAGTCCTGTTTTTTATTGAGATTCCGATTCAATATTTGTCCAGGACACTAAAACGATCTTTCCCTTAGGATCCAACAACAAAATCGATTAGAAAATTGTCATTGTTTTTTTCAAATTGAACAAAAAATTATATAGAAAAAGGGTTTTTCGTTGGCCTCCAACTTTGCGAGCTTCGGTGTCATATTTCAGTCATGGCAAGATCAACCATTCTAACGGCGACAATGATTTTTCCGTAGCTACGATTGAGAAGTCTTGTTCGAGTAATTGGATACAATTTGGAAACGGATAAGAACCATGAAACATGCTGGTTCTATTATACTCTCCACAGATCCAGCATGTCGTCGCCTTTTTTTACAAGCGATCCTATCGATAACGTCAGCGCAAGATGGGCCAGCCTAGAAGTGCCTACTATCCATGCAACAGGATTGTCCGCCGCTAGTGGTAAATGAATTTCATTCCTTGTTACAATCAAATCGACAACAAATTACAAATTTTGTTTGGCCAATCAATTTATTGGTTCAGAATTTCATCGCAGAATTATACAAACTCATTTTTTTTACCTTTAAACTACAAAGTGGGGAAATATTCACTTCACGGGTATCTTGTTCGTAAAATCGTTCCGAAAGCAGTAATCTGTACATGAATCTTTTTGTTTCTTCATGTCGAGAGGAAAATGGTGAAGAGCAAATTGAATTTTTTCAAGGTTCAGTTGGGGAAAAATCGATTTAAAGTTTGCCTGGGATTAAAAAAACTTGATCTTTGACCAAAATCAAAAGTTCTTGAGGCATGTTTGAAAATTTGTAACATTTATTGAAACGTTGAAGTGTTACGAAATTGTTTAGAAATTGTTCTGCGTTTATGGAGAAGGACGAATTTGAAGGATTCGAGGTCGGACGTGACTGTGCTGACATGGAGAATATCTTTCACCGGTCTGTCCTACATGGGACCGAAATTATCGTCGAATCTCGACACGATATTGCGCGACAATTCATTGATATTTCATTTACACGGTGGTTTTTTCGCTCCTTCGTACTGCCTCATCAACAACTCGGACGACAAGCGATATCTTCGTATGTCCATACCGTCGATCGAGATACGAGAGAGCTACACCGTAGTCAAGCTAACCAGTCTGAGAAGCAAAATGCAAGCGTTGAAACAACAAACCGAATCGGTACAAGCGTTGCGCGAGAGAATAGCCTCGGGTAACGAAGCGCAATCGCCGAAATACAAACAAAACTCGCTAAACCGACTGTTGCAACCGAAAAAAATAAGCAGAGAGAAGAAGGCTGAGATCTTGAGGATACGAAAGGAACTCGAGGTCGCGAAATTTCGAACAAAATTGTTGGAGCAGGAGAGGATAAGAAAAATGGGTGAACTGAGAACTTTGAATCAATTGCATATGAACATGATGGAGGAGAATCAGGATCACGGTATAATTTCACTCATCAACTCGTAAAAACTTTATAATTGGCAATTTCTAAAAAAATTTCTTGATTTTTACGCCTCAGGTTCAGAGCTGATGGAAAGGTATCGAGAACTTAACAAGGATATCGAAAGATTACGAGAATGGCGTCAGAGTCACTCGGAAACGCGAGACGTTTATATGCAAACAACGTCCAAATTGGCCCACCGCCGTCGCCAATTGATCTCTGAATTGGCTTTTATATATCCAATCAATCAAGAAAACGAGAACAAGTTTACGATCAATAACGTTCATTTACCGGACAGCGAGGAATTGGAATCGTCCAATGATACTCAAGTTGCTGTTGCTTTGGGTTTCGTGGCTCATACTACCCAGATGATGGCAAATTTTTTCAACGTACCAACGAGATATCCAATCTTGCATTACGGATCCCGTAGCCGGGTCATTGATCACGTCACCAATAGCCTTCCCGACAACGAGAGACAGTGAGTCACTTTAATTTTCTCCTTTAAATCTCATTTTTTTCCCACAAGAAAAAATTTTACCAACAAATTTTCTCCATGAGGTTCCCATTATTCGCCCGGAGCAAGGATCAGCTTCAGTTTCACTACGCGGTCTATCTTTTGAACAAAAATATTGCTCAACTCCGGTGGTACTGCGGTCTGCCAACTTCTGATTTACGAGCGACTTTACCGAACTTGACTTCACTGATGATCAATATGAAGCCAAACCAGCCGTGAGTAATTTTTCAGCCATTTCAGGTATTTCAATCGATTTTCCACCAACTAAACCTTGATGAAATTGAATTTGCTCTTCGCCATTCTCTTTGGCATGAAAAAACGAAAAGATTCACGTAGATTTATTTAGGATTATTTCAAAATTTTTTCTATAAACGTTTTTGGCACCAAAACTAACAGTTTTCTCCTCTCAAGAAAATTTAATTTTCAATCATTTATTTTTCCCATCTAAACGCGTGTAAATTCAAGTCGCGTTTTTTGTTTGTTTTTGTTTTCGAATGGAAATGAAATATCTCAAATTCTAAACGTCAGAAAATTTTTCTTCATAGGAGAAAACTGTTGGTTTTGGTGCTAAGAATGTGTATACAAAATTTTGAAAGAATCCTAAATAAAGTCGTTTCGCGATAGTAATACCTTAAAGGTAAAAAAATGGGTTTGCAGCTGTAGGGTTTAAAAATAGTGAAGGAGCGTGTTGGTGAAAAAATGATATTCATTGTTGGCACGTTAAAAATTATGTAAATTTTTTAATGCTGTAGCAAATGTTCGGAATTACGATTCGCTGGGATTGGGGTCTGAGAAACTTGGTGATTAATGTTTTATCTTTGTGGGTCATACAGTCTGGATAGTTCGAAGCGAACGTTTTCTGGCTCGTCATTGGACACCGATATGGGAAATGGTATGGGAAATGGGAAGCACGGTAACGTGCCGTTAACGCCACCCATCCAGAAAGGAACATTTGAGAAGTGTCCGAGAGCTCCGAAATCGACGAGTCAATTGAGGAACGTAAAAACGAGTCTGGGTTCGTCGTTGGATCAGGGGCTGGACAAACCTTCGAATTTGCTCGTACTGAGCAGCCGATCGAAGCGCATTTGTAAATCGGAGGAGAGCGCGATCGACGCGAAGCATTTTACGTTGCCGCGTGAAACGAGCAGCGAAGAGACTCTGGACGATCCGGTCTTCGAGAACGGGAGGTTCGTTAAAGTTACGAATTTGGATGTTATCGAGAGAGACATTGAAATCGTCACACCGGTTTCGGTGTCCAAGATAAAAACTTTGTTGTCCGACACGACCGAAGATTCGGCGAGCTCCAAACAGAGGAGTTCCAACTCTATAAGCAGCTGTGAAATGGCACTAAGCGGTAGTCAGAATGACATTGAAGAAAATAGTCCGAACAGCAGTTCCTCGAACGTGGAACAATCGATAAACGGTGATTTAACGGTGTCAACCGAAAATTCTGCAGACTTGAAGAAAACCCGCGTGTCCCTCCTGGTCAATAACGAAACCGACAGCAAGAGTTTATCGTCCAGTGAGAGCACAGCCAACGCTTATTTGCTGTACGATCGTGACAAGAGCCAAGAAACCCTTACGGAGCTCGGACAAAAAGAATGTAATTTATTGTCAAAGATATCTATCAATAGCGAGGAGACGTTGTCCAACTCTTGCGCGTCGCTGGACGACAAGCAGAGTTGTAATAATTACGATTATAAAAAGACTATACCGATTGACGTTTGCGGAGCCTCAAGTTATCCGGAAAATCGTGTATCCGGCATGGCTGGCTTGTCACTGCTGCGTGGCTATGAATCGGATGGAAAGTGAGTGTAGAAAAAAAAATCCATTATCGGAATTCCACTTCGGATCTACGGAATTAAGCAAAAATGAACTTTTTCACATTTACGGCAGATTGGACGAGAAAAATACTCAGGACGAACTGGATGGCATTTGCAGAGGAGGCTCGAGTGTGAGTTCGGAAGAGGCTACGGAATACAGTCAGTTGGTACGAAGAAATAACACAATTATTCATTTTCCAGACTCATTAATAAGTTTAAATCCAACCGAACTTTGCTCCAAGTTGAAACGTTCCCCATGTTTATTCTCACTCATTTATTTCACGCACGCAGCTGGACGAGAGTAAAGAATCATCAAAATTCAATTCCCACGCTCGTGCTAAAAAAGATCACGAGGTCGCCTGTGAATTTCGTGCCTCGACCGACTACCTTGACTCCATACGGCGAAGTTCCGAGAACGTGTTCGCCAGAACCGAGGCATTGGCCAGTAAACAGACTAGCTTTAAAGTGATGAAACCTCGTATGTAATATTTTTGTTTTTTTTTTTTTTTTTTTTTTCAATTAAGCGACTTGCCCCTGTCCCCTTTAAGCCCCATCCCGAGGATGGCGAACTCATGGACGGTTCTGCCTGGTCGCGTAGTGAGAATTTCTAAGGGAAACAAATTCGCACGAGAAGATCGGATTTACTAGAATGATGTATCGTGACATTCGTTAGGGCTCGTGATTACGCCTTTCCACATATATTTAATGTATAAAAACAAAAGAACGGATATGCGGACAGCAAAACAGTTCTGGAGACCAAAGGAATCCGAATTCGAAAGCGTATACTTTTCATTTTTATTGTTTTATTTCAAAGAAATGTAGATGTTTTAATGACAGTGTTATAATAAATTACTAATGCAGTTCACACAGTACTAGGAGATATATATATATATTTTTCTCGTACCGTGCCTACACAATTGTTGGATACGTCAGCCACGAATGAATCCTGCAATAACTCGACAGCGGTGTATTTATGCAAAACAAATACTGAAAAAATAATCCTTTGTGAATAAAAATGTGATTTATCTTGTACGGGCTTTTGTATCGGAATTATTGAAATATTCCATTCCAACGAATATCAATCACCGATCGTTCATTAACTTTGGCCAGAAGTTTTAGTTTTTTTTTCTTTTTTCGTCCAATTTGGTCTATATTTTTGTTGTTTTTAAAATATTTCCATCTGCTATTTTTGCGATTACAAAGAAAAAGTAAAATTTCTCATTATTCAGAGTTTGAGACGCTTTCTTTCTTACACTCGAAATTGTAATCATTGCCGTGTCAGCACGGAATTTAACTTACTGCTAGTCGTAATTTAACTTACTGCGGTTATTTACATTCTTTGAATCTCGATCTTTCCCCGGGAACGTGCAATGAAAATACCGTTTTTGTTACAGCTCGTGACTCGTGAAATTTACTCTCAACGTCTTAGAAAAAAAGAAAAGCCCTAGTTTAGGAGGAAGAGCAAAATTACGAGTTAACGACTGTTTCCATTGGCAACAAACTAATCGCGATTTTGAAAAAAAAAAAATTCGCTCAGGACGAGGTTTCCTTCGTCGAGGATTCATCTTTGCGATTTGAGTTTTCGTTAAAACCCACGAGTTTGGCACTAACTTCCCAGAGCCTGAGACCAATCTCGGGACTCAATTCTTTCTTCGACCTGTAAACTTTGCAGTCCCGATAGAGCAGGCCACTCTCCTCCGAGAGGGAGGAATCTGTCGCGCAGTGAAGCACCGTTTGAGCTCCCTGGAGGCATAAAAAGTAATGAAATTCATAGCTGCCCGAGGTAATGTTGAAATACACAAAATTCTTCAACATTTTCACCAAAGTACCTGATAAGCTGTTCGTAGGAAAAGGAGCGCGACCGGAGAAAAGACGACGTAGTGGAACCAGCTTCGCTTGACGTATCTGAAAAGTCCTGTGTACGTAAATCCCGGACAAACCATGTAAACGTTTACACCAGAATTTTGTAATCTTCTCGATAATTCCATGGCAAAGTAAGCATTTGCCAATTTTGAATTGCAATAGCAAGGATTCATTCTTCCTTTCACCGGCAGCCTCAATTCCCCGTTCAAATTGTCAAAGTCGATTGTTCCAGATTCCAAAAGTTTGGAGGTTAGCACGACGATTCTGGAAAATTTGTTTTATTCGTTGATAGAGAAAATAAGGGATGATTGGACGTGGAAGGAGGTAAAAAAAGGTGGAGCGGCTTACCTGCTGGGCGCAGATTCTCTCAGGCGATCAAGGAGCAAATTGGTAAGAAGAAAGTGGCCCAAATGATTGACTCCGAAATGAATTTCGAATCCGTTGCTGGTGACCGCTTGATCTTTGGTGGGCATGTAAACACCCGCGTTATTTATCAGGGCGTCAATTTTGGGGAATTCCTGGAGGACAGCTTCGACGAATTTTCGTATCGAATCGAGACAAGCCAAGTCCAGTTCCATCGGAATCTTGAAAAGCATAAGCATCAAAGTTCGAAATAAAAACGATAAATTGTTGATTGGAAATTTAATAAGAATAATCGAAAACTTACCATTTCGCCGGTTGTTGTTTTTCGGCGAATTTCCGATACGACGTTTCTCGCGCTGTTGACATTTCTACACGCCATAATGACACGTGCATTTCGTTTGACAAGCTCGCGAACGGTTTCCTTGCCAATGCCCGAATTTCCGCCGGTTATCAGGTAAACTCGTCCCTGCAGGTTGCTCGTATCTCTGCATCTTCCCCAAGTTCGTTCCCGACACTTTCGTACCAAACCGAATATAAATAACAACGGGGCAAACACATAAACGAGACTGTTCCAACCATTCAACATTTTATTATCGATTTTGTTTATTCACATGGAGAGAGCGCTTTTTTTCTACACTTTCTGTCAAACAACTGCAAGTTTTTGCTCCAACGAATACAACAACCGTACGTCTGTGACTAATAACCAACGGCCAACGGAAAGTTGAACAAGAAGAATAAGCGTCATACAGGCTCCACCGCACAGTATATATATTTTGCTTGCCTCGATCATTCGATATTACCCACAACTCTTTGCTGCACACCATCCATAATATATATATATTTATTTTATTTAAAAACTGCGGCGGGCCGCAAGATGGCGGCTTCGTCGACATTTGAAAAAAAAAAAAAAAAAAAAAAAAAAAAAAAAAAAAAATACACGGAAAAATGCACGAATAAGGAAACAAGTCATTTATTTTTTCCAACTGCGGCCAAGTCATCATATCGTTTAAGAATCTTCGAGTTCCCCCATGGGAAATGGTTTTGGAGGCGGTAATTTATATTTGTAATTTTTCAGCTCCTCGCTTATCGCGTCCGAATTGCGATTTTCCAAAGACTCGATCGTACGAATTTTCTGGGCTATTTCCTGGTGGATTATTGGTCGATACTTTTTTCCCTGGCCCAGGTTTTCCATGTCATTGAGAAATTCTATCCTCTCCCGGATACCTTGGACCACTTTGAAACAAAAAATTGCACAGAATTTTTTTTTTTTTTATTTACCGTCATTACAAAAAAAGATTGACGTGAAATTTGGAACATTAAATTTTCTTTGAAATCGCATTGACTCACAATCTCGAAGTGGATCAGTGTCCTCGGAAACGTCAGCCTCGTTTCTTTTTTTATGGAGAATTTTTGGACCATGAGGAGTCGGTGGCATGTCTTTGCCATACGCCATCATGCATGCCAGATGACGTTTTTGCATTTCCTTGTTAGCTGCAACGAAGCAATTTGCCATCGAACGAATTTTCCAAATTTTTTTTTTTCTCCCATTTGTCTTAATAGAATTTATTTATTTCTTTAATATTGGGGACTCACGCAAAGGTGCGGTTCTTCTGTATTGGTCTCGGTCATAAGCGCCACTGTTGAGAATCACTTCCTGCGACCTTTTTTTCCAGTAACAGGGAAACGTAACTTGAGTATTTTCTTTTGGATTTGTTTTCTGTGCCCGGGAAGGTGGAGGCAATGATTCACCACGATCGACAGCGTTTTGTATCGATTTTCGTTGCATCATAGATAATTTGGATTCCTCCATAAGAACTGAAAAAAATTTCACAATTTGAAACATATATTTTCGAAACTCGCTTTTACGTTTCATACAATATTTTCATCAATTTTCTTGAGTCGTTATTTGAGAAATAATTCAGGCTAAAACAAAATTTTGATTCGTTTTCGACTCGGTCGTGGAATTTTAATCGACGGTAAAATAATTATTGCGGAAAATGATGAGACAAATAATTGGTGACTCACGTTTTATGAGATCTCGTGTTTCCTCGCTATATTTTGCTCTCGGTGGATTGTGGAAAGCTCCAACCCCGACACCGACTCGTTGAGCGTTGTTTCGATCCATAGCAATGATTTATAATTTCGATATTATATTATTAATTAACTTTGCAATTGAAGCGGAAGATTCTTCGTCTCGACGTCTCGACTTGTCAAAATTCACTCGATACATTCGAGGGAGAATAAGTTCGAAAGTGTCATAAGATCGTTCCTATGGCGACGCGATCACCAGCTTGGCCTTGATTGTTATTTTATGACTCAATTATTCCCGATCGAACAAACAAAACTTTTCCAACTGCTGAATAAACTGAATTCATAAAGTCATAAAATCGATATCTTCGTAATTAGAATAAAAATCGACAAAGAACGGTGCGACAAATCGAATAGAAAAAATAATAGCAGGGAATGCGGAAATTCAAAGCTTTCCCGCATTTGATTTTTTCAGAAGGTTTTGTTCTCTATAGTGTGGCAAAAGGGCCGTTTTCTTGGAAAGTGCTGTAATGGGTCAATACTCTTTCGCGCATGTCCGAGAATCAGATTCACCGTGATGCTCGGAGTCGGGGAGTCGAAATTGTCACAAGTCTGCGCCCTCGTTCTCATTTCATTGGGTAAACGAGAAAGCAGGCGGTCTCGGTTTGTATTGAATCGGTGAAAAAAATTGCATTTTTCCGACGGATTTTGTAATGTTACCGAGTGTGAGTGCGTCATCGAATATCCCGTGAGATTGCCGTCCTTCCGTAATTCCAACAAGTAAATCCAACAATAAATTGTATCGATTTTAATGAGTGCTGTACTCCGTATGGGGAAATAATCCGCACGAAAAGAGTGGTAGAAACAAATCGATTATTTTGTTTCTCCTTCACGTTGGCTGTGAAAAACAAAGAGCCTCTCATAAGATATTGATTGGAAAGCTGTGAATGTGAGACGACAATCATGGGTCACTCGTTCACGCCGAAACCGCTTGTCGGCTTTTTGAAGTGCTTTACACTGCAGCAGGGCACGATACTCATTGCCATTGTTCATCTTGTAAGTTGAAATATGAATTTCTGTCTATTAGCCATATCCTCGTCCTTCCCAAGGAAATTCAGAAATTCCCGAAATGAAATTCCTTTAAAAACCCAGCTCTGGATCTAACGTCCTTTCTAAATATAGAGTGTAAAAAGAGTTTTTTCCCCTCACACGCAGTTTGCAGCTGGAATCGCGGTGACTTTTTGTATTCTTGCGCTCACACACGCCGTCGACATTCGTGAGATGGTCGCCAGGGATGCGGAGGATGCGATGGATCGAGGATACTTCGAGGACGACAATTCCATGCGCATAAACATCAAGAGAATGAAAATCGCTGGCGACAACGCCATAGGTCGATTTACCTCAAATCAAATAATTAAAAAATTACATAAAAACCGAGCATACGGAATAAAATAATTTGTTGAATCTTTTACAGGCCGGGTCGAATGGATGTGGTATTATCTTATTTTATGGGCCAACCATTTGCTATGCACCATATTTTTACTGTACGGAGTCCTGACCGTAAGTATAAAAAACGAAAAACGATGATTGACTCAGTTTTTGGATTTAATTAACACGTGTGACTTTCCTCTCGAATTATCGCGTAGTATCATCGTCGGTTCATGCTGCCCTGGCTCTGGTTCAATGCTTTCGAGGTGGTGTATTTTATGGTCTGTCTCATCAGGGAATGTCATCCATTCACCCTGACATACTGGACGATCTGTAAGTCCGAAATGATTATTTTTCGTTTTACAAAAATAAAATAGAAATAAAAATAATTCATGACGAATGAAAATTTAAAATTACCATTTTTTTTGCAGTTATCCTTGAGGCGTTCGCTGTGATGATGCATTTCCACTGCGCGTACACTGTCTGGAGTGCATACATAAGCGTCAATTGGACAAAAGGTTCGATCGTGCATGAGGTGCACGATTTGAAGAAAGAATCGTCGAGCCACTCGTCGATATCCGAATATGCGACGTCTCGATCGGTAACAAAACCATACGAAGTCTAAGTTTTTGTATTTCGAGTGGTCAAAGCCAGTAGATTCCCCACTAAATCTTAAGGAGTCGAAACACGCGGGCACTGTATGGCTGTGATAAAGTACGCAGAAGAGAATTAATCCAAAACAAAAGTGGAACAATAAAGATAAATATACATAAATATTTTGAAGAAATTGTCGCCATGAAAAAAAATTTTGGCGAAGAAAACTAAAATTCTCGATGTTTCGATGTAATAAAAATAAAAAAAGAACAAGAAAAGATCAAAAGAAATGAAAAAATTGAAAGTATACGCATCAACATTTCGGAGAACTCGTCAGCATCGAGTGAAAAACTTGTCGGCAATGAGAACCATAATCCTCAATGTTACGATGTACTTCTGACAAACGTGAAAAAGAAAAAGACGATTCGAAAAGAAAAGAAGAAAAATTAATTGATCCAAAAATATTTTAAAGAAACGTTCACTGTTTGGAAATTCTACAATTCTCGATGTTTCGATGTACGATTAAAATAAAAAGATATGATACGCGTAATTGAAAACGAAATTCCAAAAAGGCACAAAATAGAGAAGAATCTTTGAAGCGACTTGCATCTGCATTAACGAAGGTGCAGTCATTTATTCTATTTCGTGCTGGAAAATAACACACAATTTTTTTCCACCCTAGAAATTACAACCTTGCTGTGTTCTTAATATATCGTTTCTTTCTTTTTTTCACTTGTTTTTTTCACCCTTATCAATGGCAATTTACGCAATTAATATTAAATACAATAATAACAATAATTTTATCCTCTGGTGTGTGTGTGTGTGTGTGTGTGTATATATGATTTATATAATGAATGTACGATAATTACTATGAATAAAGCTTACGATAATCTATGGCGCAATAACTATATTATTGTCGCACTGTTTCCATCATTTCAAATCATTATCGCCCGATGTTTGACCAGTCTCCAGAGTCGAAACATCGACAGAATAGAATAGAATATTTATTTGCATAGTCTATTACAAATTTTGACAATGTAATTTAATCTGACTTGGCATTCGCGTTGATCAGCGTGGTCAGGTTTGTACATACATTTACTTTCGTATCAGAGTTCAATTATGTTAAAATTAATATTGGAATGCAAGTTAAAACTATACTGATTCACATTTAGCTACTTAATACGAACGCTCTGTTTTTACAACTTATGGCTACAAAGGCGAATAAGTTTTTAATAAACTCCGTGGGAAGGAATTCTAATCCGGACGGATATTCAAACTTAATATTAGTGAGGTATTTTTCTCGTTGGGAGTGATGTAGCGTGCATTCGGACAGTAGATGCTTTTGACTGATTCGTTCTTTCCTTCGTTACAGCAACGACAAATATCTTCTTCTCTGAAGCTATAGCGAAATTTTTTTACTTTAAATGAAAAGAAAGGCTTGCCGGCTAATCTACATTGGGCTAGAATTCTTTTGTGTGCAAGAGGGATGTGCTGAAGCGATTAGTTTTCACATGTTAAGGTGTTGAGTTGCTTAATTCTTTTATATTCTGGACTGTACGATGACAGCGTTACTTTCACTGCGTCATTTCTAAATCTCTTCATGCTCAGAACTTCTAACAAGGAAAGTCTTTCCGCTGACCTCCTTCAATTTTGATGAAATCGAAATATGTTATTCTTTATCAAAATCTAAGAGACACGTATTTTTTTTTATCGGCGGAAAAACGTTTCTAAGGGGTGAAAATATCCCCTAAAGTTGAGACCTCCGAGGGGTAGTTTTCAGGTTTCGCCTATTTTCACTCGAGATAAGCGAATGCACCCAAATGGATAATCAACTTAATGATAAACGATGGAAAATGCAACTGGTTTCATATCGGGGGGTTGCACAGGAAAAAAGTTATAGGGGTTGAAATTCACAAAATCGTTATAACAAAAAAACTATAGCACCTATCTCGATGATTTCAATTGCATTTTGAAGAGGGCAAAAAAGTAGTAGATACGGGTTTTTGCGTTTTTCCCGCAAATGAAGTTAAGGGGGTGAACTACCCCTATATATGTCTCCAGTAAATCTCAATAAAACTGCAGTATTTCTTTGTTTTCTTATTTCTTCTCCTCGTGATACGTGTTTTCTTCAAATTTACAACAACCGTGCCACGTATATATCATTAAATGAACGGTTTTATCTAGAAGCCAACTTATTTATAGATCGATATTTCGATGAAAAAGTATACATATATGGCTTATCGATAATTCCGATTGATTTATATTTGGCAATGAGATAATATAGGCGTACGATAAGCCCTTACACATATTTGTTTCGGTAGATAGACAAAGTTTCGGGATGTCACATAGAAAAACTGTGTAGTCAACGAAAAAAAAACGAAAACGTGCAACATGCTTTTATCTTTTATTGATGATAGGTAAACAGTCTAACAAAATAATCACTGTAGCGATAGATAGAAGCGAATATATAATCGCAGGCTATTTTAGCCGTTGTAAGTACTGCAGTAATGATAGTCATCAAAAAAATGTTTAAAACATAGCGACTTTTTACACCAGGAGCAGCGAATAATAGCAACATTTTCACATCCTGGAACTTCACAATGTGAGTTGCAGGAATCTCCAAATGCAAAATCTACAGGATTTTCAAAATTCGCTGATTTTTCTTCTATGTAACCACTTTTGAACCAAGAATATTTGAAAAGATCGATATAACGCGGTGACGACAGTTGGTTATGCACGAGTGACTGCAGCTTTATGATATTGTTTCTCAAATGCAAATCAATATCATAATCCATCAAACGACAATGATCAGAAAAATGTTTAACAAAATTTTTCCATACTCGGAATCCAAAAACATCAAGGGTTAAATTTTTCCGGTAGTTCCTTTAGGTATAATCATTACTTTGACATCTCTATTTGAAGGTTTCACATCAAGTACAGCTTGGGGACAGTGTCCAGTCCAAGAATCAATCAGTAATAAAGATTTTTGACCAATTTTCGGGAACAATACATGCTGTAACCAAGTTTTGAAATGATCTGAAAATAGAAAAACGTATTTTCATCATTCGAAAAAATATCTATACAAAAACAGTGGGTGTGTAATTTATACCTGAAGTAAGCTTCCCAGACTTGGATACTTCTATGTACACATTATCCGGTCTGAAAAGCGTCTTTTCCACTATTGGACCAATCTTGCCAGTTGGTTCTTTTAAAACCAAAAATAGAGGAGATAACAGCTTACCATCAGCTGATATAGTCGGTTGAATACTGTAACTGTGGGTCATAGAAGAGACTGATTGTACAAGACATTGTATTTGCTTTTCTCCTTCGACTGCTAAAGTTCTTCCGGAATGCATTTCTAGTTGGAAGCCACTCTGATCTACGTTGAATGTATTTGACAATCCGTAAGTTTTAATATTTTGTTTTGCGTCATCGACAAATTTTCGAATTTGTTGTTCCAACACTGTTCCATCTTCAATTGTTTTAGATGTAACGAATTTATTTATTTTTCTCGATACGATACGATGAGCTGCTTTGAATGAGTTTATCCACGTACGAGATGCTTTGAAACGAAAATCGGTATGCCCTATTTCTCTTTGAGCATGTAAGGCCCATCTTTTCAAATCGGAATCGTGCACTATCAAACCAGCATCCACAGCAACTTTGAAATTTTCCAAAGTGTAAGCACAAATACGCGCTAATTTTTCTTTGTTCAAATTGTGCGCCCACCGCCGCAACTTTCTTATAGATTGCACTCTCTTGAACTTTTGTTTAGCACTGCCCAAACCTAAATTTCCTTTCTTCCCGCTGCGCCAATACTCAACGGCCCTTAATTTGTACTCGTAAGATAAGCCTTCGTCATCACGAGTGCATGTATCAGGCGGAAATTTTGGTTCATGCAGGGTGTTTGACCATTCTTTATCTTCAACAATTTCCATTTCCCAATCCTTGAACGGTTCTTCAAAATGCAAAGAATTTTCTTCCACCATTTCGAAACCACTGTATTCGTTCATTGCAGTCAGCAAAATATTTTCAAAGTTTTCTTTCAATTGTATTTCATCGTTATTTACTGGTGAATCCGGTAAATGCATAACTTCAAAAGTTGCGAGAAGCATTCTAATAACGTTCAAAGGATTTATCTTCATTTTGATTAATATTTACAATTTCGTTTTAAAAAGTCTCGAATTACAAGTGACTGCTTTCGTGTAAAAGAAAAATAGCCGACTGTGGAGAATATATGCCGCGATCGCTGTTTTGTCACTGCTTCTACGTCGTATTTGAAATCTAATTTTGAGAGCGAGTCACAAACTGAACAGAAGTGATTCCCAGATAACACCGTTAAGAAAGAGGGGAGTTACGATAACTATGAAAATGCGTCAATATTTACTAAATTTTCGTGAGATCATAAGGTGTAGATATTTTTGGAATTCATCTTCTGGCTTATTCAATATTGACTAATAAAAAAAATGGTGATCCGTAAAAATTAACCCATATGTAATTTTCGACGAAAATAAATAAACAAGAAAATTCTTTGAAACTACGGATGTGATTGGTATGGATACCGTAAAAAGTGACAAAAAATAAAAAATTGATAGAGTGGTCGAATTTTCAGAGGGAAATTTTATTGTTTCGAAATTTCCTTGCTCAATTAGGTAAAATTCATTGCTTAAATACATTTAAAATTAAATCTTTTAAGTATAACGAGTGTCTTAAATTGCCTTCAAATAAAAAACAACTTATTAAGATTGGACGCACACTTTTGGTTCTATCGCTTTCACCAGTTATGAAAATGCTATTTCCAGAAAAATCTATCCATCGTTTGAGATGTAGACGTTGAAAATTGGAAGAAAACACGTATCATAAGGAGAAGAAATAAGAAAACAAAGAAATACTGCCGTTTTATTGAGATTTACTGGAGACATATATAGGGGTAGTTCACCCCCTTAACTTCATTTGCGGGAAAAACGCAAAAACCCGTATCTACTACTTTTTTGCCCTCTTCAAAATGCAATTGAAACCATCGAGATAGGTGCTATAGTTTTTTTGTTATAACGATTTTGTGAATTTCAACCCCCATAACTTTTTTCCTGTGCAACCCCCCGATATGAAACCAGTTGCATTTTCCATCGTTTATCATTAAGTTGATTATCCATTTGGGTGCATTCGCTTATCTCGAGTGAAAATAGGCGAAACCTGAAAACTACCCCTCGGAGGTCTCAACTTTAGGGGATATTTTCACCCCTTAGAAACGTTTTTCCGCCGATAAAAAAAAATACGTGTCTCTTAGATTTTGATGAAGAATAACATATTTCAATTTCATCAAAATTGAAGGAGGTCAGCGGAAAGACTTTCCTTGAGCCGCGTTGCAGAGTCCGAAGGTCATGACGCGAAATTCAAACAAACCGAACGGAGTTATCACCGCGGTTTTTGGGCGATCTTCACGAGCCACCGGGATTTGATTATACGCGCGCGTCAAATCGATTTTCGAAAATATAGTACAATCGCGAAGCCGGTGTGAAAAATCGTGAAGGTGTGGTATTGGATACTTATCCGGGTCGGTGATTCCGTTGAGTCGTCGATAGTCTCCGCAGGATCTCCATTCGCCTGATTTTTTTTGTACAAGATGCAGCGGACTGGCCCATTTGCTGTTCGACGGGTAGCAAATTCCTTTGGCCATCATGAACTCGAAATCTTTTTTAGCGGCAAGGAGTTTTTCACCGGAGAGTCGACGAGCACGTTCTGCGACAGGCGGTCCTTTCGTGACGATGTGATGTTCCACACCGTGCGAAGGAACATCGACGAAAGTGAACGGCCTTGTGATGGACGAAAATTCTTTTAACAGTTCTCGGAACGGATTGTCACTCGCGACTGTCGAAACCGTTGGAAATGAATCGTTCGAAACGGTACCGATGGAAAAAAGGTTTGTAGTCGGATCGATTAGACGTTTCTGTTTCAAATCCACCAATAACCCGTAACTAAAGATGAAATCGGCGCCGAGTATAGCGCGGGACACATCGGCGACGGTAAAGTTCCACAAAAAATCGCGACGCAGTTTGAAATTAAGATTGGTTGGTCGATAATAATAAGACGGGATTGTTTTTGGAAGCCGTCGTTAACCGTCTCTATTCGCGACGACGCCGTTAGTTTTCCGAATTGTCAACATGACTCGACATATCACACGGCGAACGACAATTACGAGCCTGAGAACCGAAACGTCGATGATAAAAACAAGTTTTATGAGCGTCGCCGCTGGGAGCTCCTTTTTTTTGATTGTTATTATTAGGCCACGGCGATTTCGATCGTGTACGACTACGACCGCGTCCCTGAACGCGTGATTTATTACCGGGATTAGTGAACTGATTGAACCGTGTTGTTAACGCTTCGATACGTTTGATAATTTCACTTTGAAAAGAATTCGGCGTTGAATTATCGATGGCACTGACGAGTGCGGGACGCTGAAGGTCCATTATTTTGTCGGCCATGAGGGCAATTTTATTTAAATCCTTTTCACTGGATGCTGAGAGAATAGCACTTACGTGTTGCGGCAATTGTTCCAGGAATAATGATCGGAGCACCAAGTCGTCGCACTGATTAGCGGCAATGTTCCGCATATGTTGCAGGAAGTGCGATGGTCGTTGATCTCCCAGTAGCTGGCCTTTTAATAACCGACGAATTTTGCTTTCGTTGGTTTCGGCGAACGAAGTTAATATTCGTTCTTTAATTAATGGATATTTAGCACTGTTCGGTTCATTAAGTTGCAATAAATCTGTAACGAACGGGAGCACAGTCGTGTCAAGATTCGCGATCAAATATTGGTATTTTGTCTCGTTGCGCGTGACGCCGGCCAATTCAAAAGCTGCTTCGACTTGCAAGAACCAAACGGCCGGTTCTTGCCTCCAGAATGGCGGTAACTTGGCAATTCGCGACATGAAGACACTTGGCCCTGGCTCACCGGTTCCGGCCGACCCAAACGTGTCGTCGGACGACGTTCTCGAACCCAGGTCGTCGGGCATTTTTAGGCACAAAAATAACAGAAATGTTCAACGATTGACGACAATAATGTGCGATTCGATCTCTTTGCGCATACGAAAAAGCGGGTATATGCGCGCCGATGGTCGAGATTTCCGGTTTCGCACGCGGGCGATCGTTCGTTTTCGTAGTCACGGAAATAAAATTCAAGGACGACACAACCGGAGCCGGAATTTTTATAATAAAAAATGCTATTATGTGCTTGGCCACCGTTCGCTAACAAAGTCCGAGCGAAAAACGGTACGAGAAAATTCGCGAACTCGCGACGAGAAATTTTTCGCGGAGTCTCGTTATCAGAAATGGCCGTTAAAAGTCTTTGCACGTGGTCGCACGGAATTTTCTCTCGATCACGTCGGGGTCACCAGTAAATTATGTGGGGACTCGGGTCCGAAATAATTTGTAAACTCCAGAATTAATTGTAAAGATAACAAACAATATATCTTTTATTGAATTATAGAAAAACTTAGAAATGTAAATTGTCGATTATACAGGAGTAAAGTCGTGATCGAGCGCGTGTCGACTTTTCGGAGGTTCGTGCGATAGGACCGAGAGTCCTGGATCCTTATCGATTCTCAACCTCCTTTTCAAAAGAAAAGGGGAAGGAGAATCTCGATCACCAGCGCTGCGGAAGGCAATTCGGTCGCTACGACGAGGCGTAGCGATGATACCAAGGAGTGCAAGCGCCTTAAAGTTCCTCGTTGGGCTTGGAACTCGTTCAGTGTGGACTCGCCTTATCCAGCTGTGACGTCGCCTCACGTGGGCCGTAATTGGCGCCACCTAGGCCTTCTTCGTCTAGGACGTGAACTTATGTTCCCCCTCTTTCTCTGCCTTTAACACTCGGCCACGCTCACATCCGATCGTCCTCGAGCGGAATACGACCGGAGTCATTTGACCCAGCAAGCGTCATATGACCGTTGCTTTTACACACTCATACATTATAGTTTACACACAAACAAAAGAATAAATTTCTAACGTGTCTCCGTTCATCCACACAGTTACAATAAACACAATGACGCATTGTCTTTTCAACTTAATCTACGTAGTCTTTGAGTTTTACCGGGCGACACTTTACTCGAGTCGACTGCCGCGTCTCAGACGGCGACGACAACTCTTCACTCGTTTTGTGTTTGACACCTTCACTTAGCACTCGCTTTTTCACATTCTGACCGATATCTGGTCGTTCACTTGTTTCACTCGATGATGTTGTACGCTCGTCTTCATCAGCTGTTGTCGTGCTGTCTTCCCCCTGGTAGAATTTTTTTTACGAATTTCTCATAATCTCTCCGTTTTTACCCAATTCGGAGAAAATCGGGAAAGAAAGGAGAAATATTAATATTAAAATAGGCCGATTTTTCCTAATATTCCGTTTTTTTCCGCATTATTCCAATTTTCTCCTCTTTTTCCCAAGAATCTCCCATTACTTCCTAGTATTCTAAAATGTCTCACGAGAATTCCGGAGAAATGGAAAAAATGTAGGAATCGGAGTTTTTCGGAAAAATTATCATTTTTGGTTTTCACAAATTTCTCCGTATTCTCTTATTTCGGAGAAAATCAGGAAAGAAAGGAGAAATACTGTAATCTCTTAAAATCGGCCGATTTTCGCCATATTCTGTTTTCCCGCACTGTTCCAATTTTCTCCTTTTTTCCCCGAGAATCTCCCACTACTTCTTAGTATGCTAAAATATTTCGGGAGAATTCCGGGAAAATGGGAAATGTAGGAATCGGATTTTTTTCGGAAAAATTATCATTTTTGGTTTTCACGAATTTCTCCGTATTTTCTTATTTCGGAAAAAATCGGGAAAGAAAGGCGAAATATTGTAATCTCTTAAAATCGGCCGATTTTCGCCATATTCCGTTTTTCCGCATTGTTCCAATTTTCTCCTTTTTTCCCCGAGAATCTCCCATTACTTCTTAGTATGCTAAAATATTTTCTGAGAATTCCGGAAAAATGGGAAATGTAGAAATCGGATTTTTTTGGAAAAGTTGTCATCATTGTTTTTTACGAATTTCCCCGTTGTCCGCCTATTCGGAGAAAATTTTAAAAATGGGAAATATTGTTATTTACAATTAGGCCGATTTCTCCAATATTCGTCTTTCTCCGCATTATTTTGATTTCCTCATTTTATCCGCGAGAATTTTTTATTGTTTTCTAACCTTTTTTAATGCTTTGGAATAATTCAAGAGAGTTGATAAAAACTCATAAAATGACCTTGTTGCAAAAGATTGATATTTTTTTCTTGAATTCGATGAAATTGTGAATGACAAAATTCCTTGATTTTTTTTTTGAAGAGCAGTGATCCCAAAAAGTATCCGCAAGTTTAAAGTATAGTAGAAAAATAAAAAATGCATAAAAAAAGGAAATCCACATCAATTTAAATTCATGGAAACGCAAGCTTGGGAGACTTTTAGAAAAATGGTTGGGAAAAATTGGAAAAATTTTAGGAGAAAGAAGGAGTTATTTCGAAAAAAGCGGGCAAAAAAGAGAAAATCTGGAGAAGTTCGGAGTAAAATGAAAAGAAAAATTTTCCCGATTTTCTCAAAAGGTGTTCCAATTCGCTGTAAAAATGGGAAAAAATCGGATTTTTTTTCGGAGAAAATAGAAGTTTTACGTAAAAAATTCGGAAAAAAATTTCTACCAGGGCCGTCTCGAGGTCATCCTCCTCCGGGTCGTCGTCACGTTGTGGCTTCCAAATTTTCAGTTGGGACGCGTGCGCGGTGGTCGCGTACCGATGTCCTCGCTTACTCTCGTTTAGCTCTGCGACACGATACGTGTCCCCAGGCAGACAGCTGAGAACCACCAGCGGCCCTCGATATTTTGGGTGTAATTTTGTGGATTCGCCAGTTTGCGACGGTATCGTCTTCATGAAGACAACACTGCCGACGTCGATCGTCACATTGCGACAACGATTTGCGTCGTATCTCACCTTCATCTTTTCTTGTGCTGCAGCGATGCGTGTTCGAGTCTCGTCTTGTAATTCCCGTGGTGACCGGTAACCCGAAGCAGTCTCTCCCACGAGTTGACGCAAGGCGCCCTCGTTTCGTCGAGGCACATAGCCAAATACCAATTCGAACGGACTCCTGCCCGTCGTTGCGTTTTGCATCTCGTTCAGATCGCTTTGAATTACGTCCAGTTCTCGATCCCAAGTCCTTCCGTCATCGTCGTTGATGTTCGCACTGATGGCCGCCACTATCGTTGCGTTGACGCGCTCAACTTGACCATTGGCCTGTGGGTGTCTAGGCGAATTAAGGGTATGTTTTATGCCATGTTCCGCGCAAAATGTCTCGAATGCTTTTGCGGTAAAACAAGTACCCCGATCAGACACAATGCGGTCTGGCGCTCCGCGGTCCAGTACGAAAGTTTTCAAGACGCGTATGACAGACGCCGTACGCGTGTCCTTGACTGCCTTGAGAATCACAAATTTCGTCAAATTGTCCACTATGACGAAGATGAACTTGTTCCCTTTGGAACTCGTAACGAACGGACCGAGATGGTCCACGTGGACCATCGAGAATGGTCGCGAACCCGGCGGAATCGGGTGCAATTCCCCGGCTTGTTTTCCCGGTTTTGATTTCGCGAGAGTACACTGAAGGCACGAATGAACGTGCTGTTTCACATAGGCGCGTACTCCCGGAAAATAGTAATTTTCCAAAATTCGCGTCGTCGTACGCTCGGGCCCCGGATGACTCTTCAAGTCATGAAAACGGATCACTAACCCTTTTCTCATTGCACGCGGTACGACGAACAACGATTTATTATCACGTAGCTTAAACAAAATCCCGTCACGTAGTTCGTAGTCTTGCACACAGCTTTTCTCGTTACCGGTTCTATCACTCGCGGCTTTCTCGAGAATTTTCACTTTGTTCATTATCACTTCGTCGGAGTATTGGTACATTCGGATCAAGTCTTCCTCGTTTGTCAATTGGAAAATACCGATGTCGTCCTCTACGACGTGAGCATCAGTCGGCGCGCGACTCAGCGCGTCGACGTGAGCCATTTTCGTTCCTTGTCGGTGCACAATGTTATAGTTGTACTCGCTGAGCAAATCATGCCAGCGAATCACCTGCGGATTTAGAGATCGTTGAGCATTGAGGTAACACAGGGCTTGACAATCCGTCACAACGGTAAACGGAATATTCGCCAGTAGCGTGCGCATTCGACACACAGCCCATACGACCGCCAGCAGCTCTAATTTGCTACTGTGATACCTGCTCTCTGGTTCACTCGTCCTCCGGCTTATGGCGTAGACCAACTTTAACGAGCCCGCCTTGTCTCGTTGCAACAGCATGGCTGCCAATCCTAACGCACTAGCGTCGGTGTGTAATTCGGTTTCGGCAGTTGGGTCGAAAGTTTGCAATACCGGTTGTTCCGTCAGTTTTCCCTTTAGCGCATCGAACGATTTTGTCTGCTCGTCCGTCCACACGAATGTTGCGTTCGCCTTTAATAATCGCGATAGCGGTTCGGCGAGTTGAGCGAAACGCGGCACGAACTTACGAAAATAACTCGTTAGTCCGAGGAATCGCCTGATTTCGTGAACGTTTGTAGGCGCAGGGAATTCTCGTATCGCTTTCACTTTGTCTTTTCCCGGCTCTATTCCTGCCGCGGAAATCTCATGCCCTAAATATGACACTTTTTCGAACAGAAACCGACACTTAGCCAATTTGATGGTGAGACCGGCGTCTCTGAACGCTGTCAACACAGCACGTAGCTTCGGTCCAAGATCTTCCCAATTTTTTCCAGGTATTAGAACATCGTCCAAGTAAAACAATGCCACGTTGTCTCGCAGTGGCCCCAACGCCTTCTGCATGGCCTTCGAGAAATACGCAGGGCCGTTCATCAGCCCGAAGATCATTCTCGTGAATTCCACCGTCTCTTCGGGCGTAATGATCGCCGTTTTCTCTCGAGCTTCAGCGGTAAGAGGAATCTGCAGATACCCGTGTGCCAAGTCGAGCACAATGAAACATTCACTGTCCCGAATCTGAGCGAGGTGGTCGTCGATGTTCGGAAGGGGGAAGTGTACACGCTCCGTGGTGGCGTTTAATTTTCGGAAATCAACACAAAGCCTAGATTCCCCAGTTTTCTTGCGTACGAGCAGTACTGGGCTCGCGTACGCGGATTGCGTTTCTGTAACAATCCCCGCTTCCTTCCATTCCCCGATGATATCCCGGATTTCCCCTCGTTCTTTATCCGTTGCTTGATAGGGTTTGCCACTAACAGGACTTGCTCCTGGTTTCACTTGAATGTCCATTTCAACATGTCTTGCTCTCCCTAAATCGTGCAATCCCGTCGCCACACAGTCACGGAATTCACGCAACATATCACACAGCTGCTGTCGCACTAAGTCTGTTTGTCCTTCTCTGATAATTATGTCCGATTCGCGTATATCGTGTTGATCGATTGTGCGTCTATCGATCATCTGCACGTGCGACACTTCGCCTCGGATCACCGGGGCTCCTTCGATAACCTTGCAAGGTTGGGAACTCGTGTTTATTACCGGCACGAGATGTTGCGGAGCGTCACCGATACTCAATAGATATATCGAGTTTGGTGGTACTGTAGTTGTCTCCGACGCACACATACTTGCGATTGCTGGGGTGCGTTCACTCTCGTTTTCGTCCGAATGTGTAAACACGAAATTATCACCGTGTTTATTATAGTTCACATTGTCCGCGTCGGTAAAAGTGCGACCGACTAACACATCGACGGATTGAAAATCGTCTGGACACACTTGCAAGATTATTCGACGCACTTCGACGTTATCGATCGTGATATCCCCACACACCGTTCCGACCGTTTCGACGGTGTTACCCGGCGGTCCCCACGGTTTAAGCGATTTGGTCGACGATTCTATGACCAGATTTTCACGTTTCGCGCACGATTCACGGATCACGCACTCGGCACTACCGGTATCTACGAAGGCTGTCACTAAGCGTCCGTTAATAGTCGCCACTTTCAAATACTTTTTGATGGACGGATCACGCGTCACATTTACCGAATGAATTTGATTCGTTTCCGGTGCTTTCGTGTTCATCGGACACGTTTTACTCACATGACCAACTTTTTTACACTTATAGCACGTCACTGCACTCGCGGGGTTTGGGCAGTCTCGGGCTAAATGCCCTTCCTGTCGACAGCGGTAACACACGCGTTCCCGCGGTCCGTTTGTTGCGGCACCACGAGGTTTATTCGCGTCTTTGTCGCGTCGGTTTTCAGGCGCGTTATTGTTACTGTTGTTCGCATGTCGATGTCGCGGTTTCTCCGCGTCGCGCAACGACGTCGCAGCAATCAAAGCTGCCCTTTATAGCTGTGCGCTTGTCGGGGGGACGGAAAACGATTGGAACGGGCAGCATGACAGTTTTGACGGACGTAATGACGAGCTGATTGCTCGAAACATTTATTCGTACGATTTTGGTAGACGGGACTCTTATGACGGAAACGAGGAAAGAGGACAGGACGAAGGAGGGCAGGACGAAGGAGGACAGGACGAAGGGGGACAGGACGAAGGGGGACAGGACGAAGGGGGAGAGTACGAACGAGGATTGAACGAAAGAGGACTGAACGAACGAGGACTGAATGAACTAGGACCGAACGAACTAGGACTGAACGAACGAGGACTGATCGAACGAGGACTGAACGAACGAGGACTGAACGAACGAGGACTGAACAAACGAGGACTGAACGAGCGAGGACTGATCGAACGAGGACTGAACGAACGAGGACTGAACGAACGAGGATTGAATGAACGAGGACTGAACGAACGAGGACTGAACGAACGAGGACTGATCGAGCGAGGACTGAACGAACGAGGGCTGAACGGACGAGGATTGAACGAACGAGGACTGAACGAACGAGGACAGAACGAACGAGGACTGAACGAACGAGGACTGAACGAACGAGGACTGAACGAACGAGGACTGAACGAACGAGGACTGAACGAACGAGAACAGGATGAAGGAGGACAGGACCGACCAGAACATGACGTAATGAGAAGAGAGGACGAAACAGAATATGACGAAAGACGACATGACGAAATAGGGCAGGACGACAGAGGACGTGGCGGAAGACGATATGACGGAGGAAGAAGACAGCAAAACGGCACGTCGACAAGCGTCGTTGCAGCTGTCGAAAATACATCTCGATTGTTACGTCCCAAGAGATGGGATCGTTCGGTTTACGGAGCTTTGAGTTTTGACCGCGATATTTGAATTTGTTTGATCGACGGTTTGAGATTCTTTGATATGATCTCCGTGATTTTCCGATTTACCGATTACTATATTTTAACGATTTAGAATTATCTTTGAGGTAGATCGAGGTTTGAGAGGGTTCTTGACCACAGGAGCCTCGTGGACCCCTTTTTAATGAAGGACGGACACTTCTTTTATTATTAAAAGAAAATAATAAATGTCTATTTATTCTTGTTGATGTAGTTGACAATTGGTTTAACACTGAATTTTGTTACACTTGTTAACGTTGAATGGTATTCTTGAGTTAGCTATTATTAACATTGGTAGTTATTTACGATTTAGATTTTTATGAGAGTCAGTTTTGTTCTGAGTTTTGCGCACAATTAATTGTTGCCGCAGATTTAAGATTTAGTAAACGAAGTTGATAACTCTGACTCTCGATGCTAACTGACTTTTTAAAATCATAATTTGTGGGTCCTCGGCTAGGAGTTCTTTTGGATTTTCTGGGGGTAGGATGCTGTAGAAGGGATAGATTTTGTTATAGTCAAATATAAGGATTGGTCTAGGAGTCATTAATTTAGAGTCATTAATTTGTGATTGGTTTGTATTTGGAAGTGAGGACTTTTCTGGAAATGTGATTGGAAGAAAAGTCATTAAAATTAGGCTGTCGCCTAGACTTCCTAGAAAAGGGGCGAGATTGCTCTAGATGCAAGTGGTTGCACGTGCACATCTTGACTTGTAGGAGAGCAAGTTTTACGACTTTAGGCGTGTGGGAATATTTTCGGGTGTGCTTGATTTGAGATAACGAATTTCAACAGTTTTTCAGAGAAAATAATATTAGAGACGATGTAAAGGAAAAACGTTTTCTTATTAATGGTTTTTCGGAGAAATAATATTAGGAATGATGTTAGAGGAAAACATTCATCCTAGATTTAATGTGTTTTCGAGATTTTCTGTAGAGAACAGCTGAGGGGTGTTTGGTGACGGAAAGTCGGGTACGCTAGAGCGGACGTGTTACTTTTAAGGACAACGGGTGCTCTGTAAGGGTTTCTGTTGCACTTTGTCTTATGTAATATATAGAGAAATATGTACGATTCGGATTAGAATGTATGCTAAATTCTAATCTAATTGGTACGTATGTAGTTAATATCGACAAATGATGATGTTTGCTAGTTAGCATACCTACCGATGGTACATGTTTAATGAAAAAATTTATGGGGGGCCTAGCGTGAGAGCTAGGACGTAACACCTCCCTCCCTTAGACTGAGCGTCCCGCTCAATTAGATTAAGAATTAGCTTAATCGTGAATTGAGGGCAAAAGATTTGAATCATCATCGTTTGTTGATTTACAGTGAGGTAAGTACAATGTTGATTATTTTTATATGCATAATATAATGTTTTATAAATTTCGCACTGTATAAAAGAGAAGGATTATATTTCATTTTCATCTTATTTTAATTTTTATTTTTTTTTTATATATATATATTTTTTTTAAAATGTATATGTATATGTATATACTATAATTCAGACGAATACTTGTTTAATTCAATGATTACATATTTGTCATGTATGTATATATTTGTTTAATTCGATGATTACATGTTTTTGTTATACTTTTCTTATATATTTTGTTACAATATTTGGCTTATATACTATTTTGCGACATACATGGGATAGTATATTCTGTTAAGGATTGTCATACACGTGTTTAGAAAGCTACACTTCTTCCTACGCATCTGTTCCAGAGTTCGATGGTCGTCTATGCAAAAAAAAACTGAGCGTTTCACTTTTTTTTTTTTTTTCTCTTTTTTTTGTTAGCTAGTATTTCCCACGGGTAGTGTACTATCTGATTGGTACATTCGTCCTAGTATGTGAAATGAAATGACCAATAGGATTTTGGTAAAAATGAATGGGAAGGAAAAATGAGAAAAGCGAGTTCATTTGCGATTTCATGGTATAATTTAATGTGCTATTTTCGCCCTGTCACAGTGTATAATTTTGCGCTTTTTGTTTTCTAACTCGATTTCTATATCATTCTGATCTGGAAATGTTCTGGTAATTACGTAAGGTCCTTTGTAATTGTCATCGAATTTTCCTATCTTTGGATTTTTTACTAAATAGATTTTGTCGCCGATTTTAAATTTCACAGGGTTAATTTTCTTGTCGTAGTGGGCTTTTGACTTTAGTTTTGCATTCTCAAGATTATCGCGAGCTAGTTTTCGTACTTCCTGCAATTGAGTTGCGGGATTCTTTACATGATCGTCATATGTGAGGATTTCATTCATATATGCGAATTGAGAGGGTAGACGAGCTTCTCTACCTAAGACTATTTGGTACGGAGTGTATTTTGTCCCTTCGTGTACGCTTGTGTTGTAAGCGAAGGTTGCGAGTTTGAGCCATTTATGCCAATCCTTTTTATTGGTATAATGTTTCAGGTAGTCTGTGAGAACTTGGTGACTACGTTCGAGGGATCCGTTCGATTGCGGGTGAAAGGCTGTTGTTTTAATTTGCTTGATTTTTAAGACCTTTGTTAGCTGTTTCATCACTCTTCCGATGAAAGCTGCTCCTTGATCGGTCAAAATTATTTTTGGACAGCCAAATAGGCATATAAAGTCTGTTACTAAGGCGAAAGCGATTTCGTTCGCAGTTGCGCTAACGAGAGGTATTGCAAAAGAGAATTTAGAGAGATTATCTTGGATTGTGAGAATAAAACGATGACCTTGCTCCGATTCTGGTGATATTGGTCCAACTATGTCCATTGCGATTTTATCGAATACGTTGAGAGGTGTATCCGTGAGGATCATAGGTTGTTTCGTTTTGACTCGAACTAGCTTTCTTCTTTGGCAGCTTTCGCATTGTCTGATATAATCTTCAACTTGTTTCTTGAGATTGTCCCAAAAATAGTTTTGGCTAATTCTATTGTAAGTTTTCGTAACGCCTTTATGACCTGCAATCGGGGATTCGTGGCATTCTTTTATTATACCTGGCCTGTCTTCAAGTGGTGGTGTAATAATCTCGTCTTTGCAAATTCTGATTTGAATGTTTGTGTTGGCGAAAGTTTCTCGGATAATGTTCTTGATTCTTACCCATGAGGAATGATCAAGGTTACTTCTTTTTTCAGATACAGAGGCCGATTTGATTTTTAATTCGATCATTTTAGTTTTCAGATTTTGTATACATTTGGTGAAATTTTCTTGAATAAGGGGTGACGAATCGTTTTCCTGAATGACTAGTGCCAAAGTCTTCTTTTTCTTCTTTACTGACACTAATACTTGTCCGACTTCTAAGGTGACATCTGGTGATAAATTGAGGAAACCTAATTCTATTAGTCTTTTCCCAATTTCGTCTGAAACTGTGCCATCAGCAGCAATAAAACAGAGATAATGATCTTTGGTCATTTCCAGATTATCATTTGTTTCGATAACATTGACGAAATCCGAGTCGGCATTTTCGTCGCTGCTTGAAAGGTTATTTATGACTCCACCTGCGACTGCAGGGGTCTGATTTTGCTCAGGGACGACGGTTGTAATGACCGGAGAAAGGGGATAATGAGATTCGGTACTTTTTGCACGTTCGTTGTCTGAGTCTTGATTTTCTGTTTCTTGAATTACGATTTCATACTCTGATTGCTTATCAGTTTCTTTAGTTGATAATTTATTAATTTCGTCATCAGATGATAATTGAGTGTTGTTTTCCAGAATTGTTACGTTAACGTGTTCTAAGGATTTAATTTGTTCACTTTCCGGAATAATTTTTTTGTCATTCCTGATTATAGGAGAATTGTCTTTGATTTCATTCGTTTGAGTCTGTACAGTCGTTGAAGCTATGTCTGAAGTTATCTCGGTTGCTTCATCAATCGGTTTTTCAACGAGTTTTTTCTGTCGTACACGTTTTTTCGTTTCGTGCGTGTGTTCTCCTGTCTCTGTACAGTACATGCATTGTCTTGGTTTGCGAATTCTTGTCGACCTACGAACTGGTTCTAGTGGTGGTTTTCTCACCCTTTTTCGTTTAGGAGGTTCTGGAATTTTCCAAGGAACTATGGCCTCGGCTTCAGTAGGAATCGGTATGAAATTTTTACTTAATTGCTTGTCTACCGATGATTTCGATATTTTTGGGTTTTGCGTAGGCACAACGTCGTCAACTGTTCTTTCGCCAGTTGTCAGAGGGTCTGAATTAAATTTTTGAGTGATATTTGGATTTCTAGGAGGAACTCTATCTTCCGATCTTTTCTTTCTGACAGGTTGAGGTACTTTTGGCACAAATGCAGAAACAGAAACATCCACAGTTTGTCCGCCAGACGTAAGAGGTTCCGAGGTTATTATTTGTGTTTTTTGTCTAACACGTCTAGAAGGAGATGGAGTGAATTCCGCTGATTTTTGTGAACGCTTTTCGAGAATTTCTTGAGCTAGGCTACGTTGGAAATGATTCTTTTGTACATTACGGTTTTTCACTACTGGGTTTACCTGCGGATTAACGTCAGGTTTATTGCTGGGCCCTGGTTGAGGAACGTTCGTACAGTGGGTCATTGTGTCTGCCATCTGTTTCTCAGGAGTTTGAGTGCTTATAAGCATTCTAAAGGATTCATTGACCTCGTCATCCATTTCCATGTCTGAACATGAAATGGATTTTTCTCCAGAGGTTTTTGCAGGAAACACTTGGGGTATATTTTCCTCGTGCTCGTCTGATGAAGACGAAGATTGGCTTTTCGAAAGATTTTTAAATGGTAAGTATCTCCTAACACGATCTTTCCTTTTTACTAAGACTTTTCGTTTTTGCTTATCGTAAGCTGAATAAAGTGCTTGACTTTCAGAATTCTCTACTGGGAATTCTTGATTAGATTTAAGATTTTGCGATTTTGTCTTTAAACCTTCTAAAGGGCTTTTGTGAGGTTCTGAATAATGTCTTTGACGCTCTAAGTTTGCTGATTCGCGTTCTAAAGGATGTTCTGGATTTTGAGTTTTCTGATGCTCTGGCAGATGTTCTGAATTCGTATTTTCTTGATGTTCTGACGGATGCTCTGAGTTTTTGCTTATTTGATGCTCTGAATTTTTATTTACATGATGCTCTGAGTTTTTGTTTACTTGATGCTCTGAATTTTTATTTACTTGATGCTCTGAGTTTTTGTTTACTTGATGCTCTGAATTTTTGTTTACTTGATGCTCTGAATTTTTGTTTACTTGATGCTCTGAGTTTTTGTTTACTTGATGCTCTGAGTTTTTATTTACTTGATGCTCTGAATTTTTATCGACTTGATGCTCTGAATTAATTTTAGACGAGTTCATATCTTTGAGTTCTTGATCTGATATCTTTTCCTCACTAACTTTCTCACCAAACAGTTGATCAGGCCGCTGATGTGAATTTAGGGGTTCGTCTATTTTACCCGGATTAACGCACGAGTCACTTGAATTTTCTGTGTCGCTATAATCCGTTAATTGTGGCGATAACTTGGAATTAGAGGGTGCCACTGGAATTTTTACTGGACTCAAATTAGAAACTTTCGGTTTCTTTCTATTTTCGCTTGAATTTGAGGAGGAAGGGTGAGGTCTAGCCACACCTGGGTTTAAATTGAGTATTTTCCCCCCCGTATCAGTTTCTGAGATACGCCATTTGAATTTGATCGGGAGAATGATTGGGTTACGCGATAATGCGTCAGCGTTGGTGTTTATTCTTCCCGGTTTATACTGAATTTTGTAATCGAATTCTTTTAATCTTTCTCTCCACCTTAATACGCGTGAAGTAGGGTCGTTCATGGAGTTGAGCCAAACCAAAGGTCGATGGTCGCTTAAAAGGGTAAACTCCCGACCGTAAAGATATGGTCTAAACGTTTTCAGTGCGTAGACTACTGCGAGCATTTCTTTTTCAGTGGTGGAATAATTCTTTTCAGCTTTGTTAAGGTCTCGAGAGGCTGCTGCAACTATACGGTCATTTCCAATTTCACCTTGCGATAGAATTGCACCGAGAGCGACATTGGACGCGTCGGTGGTCACGATAAACGTGTCTGAGAAATTTGGATATTGTAAAATTGGATGAGTACACAGCTTCTCGCGTAATGTTTCGAATGCTAACTGATGTTCTGAATTCCAATGAAATTTAACATCCTTCCTGGTCAAATCTGATAATGGCTTTGCTATTTTCGCGAAGTTTTCTATGAAACGGCGATAATAACCTGCGAGTCCTAGAAATTCCCTGACATTTTTGGGCGTTTTAGGAACGTTGAATTTACTCAAAGCCTCGATATTTTTTGGATCGGGTCTTACCCCTTCCGCTGAAATAAGGTGACCTAAGTATCTTACTTCTGTTCGCAAAAATTCGCATTTATCAGTTTGAAGTGTTAAATTAGCATTTCGTAAACGTTCGGCAAGTTTTTTGAATTTAGCATTGAGTTCGTCTAGCGATCGAGCGTAGATGACTATATCATCCAAATATACGAACAAGTCAATGCCTTGGAGACCCTTGAGAACAAGGTCCATTAAGCGCTGGAAAGTGGCTGGTGCATTTTTCAATCCGAATGGCATTCTATTGAATTCATAGTGACCGTCAGGAGTCGTGAATGCTGTTTTATGTTTATCTTCTGGGTCCATTTTTATTTGATGAAACCCAGATGCTAAATCGAAAATAGAGAAATACTTCGCTCCACCGAGTTGGTCTAATATATCGGTAATTAGGGGTAGAGGGTAAGCATCTCCTATCGTGACGTCGTTTAGCTTCCTAAAGTCTATGACGAGTCTCCATTTTTTATTCCCTTTCGAGTCTGCTTTCTTTGGAACTATCCACACTGGCGAATTATACGGTGAATTTGACGGCTCTATAATATTTATCTTTAGCAAATCGTTGATTTGTCTTTCTATTTCCGGACGTTGTAACGGTGGATGACGGTATTGACGCGTGTTAATCGGTTTATCGTCTACTGTTCGAATTTTATGTTTGCTAACACTGGTCGATCTAAGAGGTTCGCCCGGTAAGTGGAAGAGATCTGAGTTTTCTTCAACAAGTGTTGTTACTGCTTTGAGCTCTTCATCGTTAAGGTGATCCAAACGCAAGAGGTTTATCACATTTTGTGCACGATTTTCACGCGTCCGTGAAGGTGTCTCATGCAACTTAGCTTTGCCTAAAGCGGAATTACTATTCTCTGGATCATTCTCGTCTGTGCTCATCTCGAATGGATAGAGTGTAACGACGGGAACGTCTACTTTAACGTCTTCGTTCAGGGTGTTGATAGCGTAGAGGTAAGCTTTGCCTTTGGTATTATTAACCAATGCTTCGCCTGCGTAAACGCCTTCTGGAAACGGTATGCGAGGCATATAGCCAGTATCTAGTGCGTTTCCCACTCTAACGAACATGATCGTTTTCTGTCGTGCTTTAAGAAGAAACGATTCTGCGTTTATAAATGGGACGTCTACATCATTGATTCTTACACACCGTTCTTTCCAGTCAATTTTCCCTTCACTATTACCGATTGTCTCATGACCGAGGATTGCATCAAATTCGACAGGAAAATTATTGTCAACAACGTGAAATATTTCCGAATTTCCACAAATAGCGATCTTAATTTCACCAAGAGTTCTTGGTTTGTCCGTACTTGAGATTCCGTATAGTTCGAAAATTACTGAATCATCTATTAAATTTTTATTAGCGATGTTTTGAATTTTAACCAGATTTAATTGGGATCCTGAGTCAGCTAAGAATAATGTATGCTCTTTGATGAAATCTTGAGAGTCTAACATTATTGTTGGTGCGTTGTAATTGTTAGAAACTGTGCTCAGGGTGCAATTAGCCCGAAGGATTTTTTGTGTTGATTTTACGGGTCTTTCGAGTTCGGGTGCGTTTATTGGTTTTGTCCCGTCGACGCACCTGGACGAGGGATCTCTTGTTCGTTTCCCGCTTGAGTTTGGTTAAATTGGTTTTTCTTGTTTTCGTTATAAACTCTTTTACGACAGTCGTTTAGTACGTGTCCCGGTTTTTTACAGTAATTGCAAATGATTTTACTCTTGTTATTCTCGGTCGTTTTTGAATTATTCTGTCTTTTGAGTGCATAACAATCGTCTGTCACGTGATTTGTCTTTTTACAAAAATTGCAAAATTTATCGTTGTTTTGATTCTTTTTCGATTGATTGATCGGTAAGCACGTTGATTGATTCGTGTTTTTTGCTTCAATTTGGTCCGATCATTTTTTCAATTTCTGATGCTTTTTGATATATGCTTTCTAATGTTTGATAAACTATGCAAGGGATGTGAGGACGATAAGCGATGTTAATTCCTTTACGAAATTGATCTATTGCCATGTCTCGAGCCCAATCTTTGGCGCCTTGTGGATTTTGCACTTTTGACAGATCTATTGCCTGTCTCGTCTGATTTAGATGTAAATTGACTCTGCTGTAATACGCAAGCAATGATTCTTTATCTTTCTGTTCGAGGGTGTGCAATTCCACAAGCCACACAAAAAGTGGTCTCGATGCGATAAATCTGTTTCTTAGAATGTTGATCAATTCGTTGATTGGTTCGATATTAAAGCTCTCAAGACTTTCGCAAGCGATTCCTTTGCATTTACTTTTCAATAGTGAAACTATTGCTTTTTCTGCGATTATTCTTTCGTATTCGCGAGCTGATTCGCAATAATTAATAAATGTATTTAATGAGCAAGTTTTAGAAGTACCATCGAACTCTGGGATATACCTGGTAAAATCCCGATAATTAGCGTGCAAAGGGTAAGCTAAGTTGTCGCACGTTTGATTAAAATTCGGAGGAATTTGAGGATGTTGTGGATTTTGAGGATCTTGAATATTTTGACGACTAATACGCTCCGCTATTTCTTGAGTTAGTCTATCCATATCTATTGCCGTGTGTTCTTGATTTGGTGGCCTAAATCCACCTGCTGGACCGGCTACTGTGGAAGTTTCCATGTTCTCGGTGTCGTTTGGCATAATGAATTTTTACGACTTACGAGTTGAAGATCTAGCTGAGCGTTGACGCGTGCCGTTGAACCTGCTGTTGAGATGTCGTGTTGAGCCCTCTTGAGATTGCCGCTGCTGGTGTTTTGACCTGCTCTGCGGTGAACAGCTGGTTTATGGCTTCGGTTTCGAACGTTGACCCGATGAATAGTTGTGTTGGTGTGAACCGAGTATTTCGTTTCATAAATTATTTCAATATAGATTGAAGATAATTTATTTTGAGTGTCTTTCACGATGTTCACGAGTTCGATGATTGTTTGAATTATTCACTATCACAGTTTTAATATAGTATTGGGGATAGTGAGTGTAACGATGTTTGGTTACGATAATTGTCCGTATTTATCACGGCTACAGTTTTAATATAGACTTAAAACTGGATTTCCGAATTAATAACGATTGGAAAGAGTTTCTGTTAATTTTCGTTGTTATCCGCAGTCACCGATTTTAATATAAAATTAAAAATGGTGTGATTCACGGTTTTGTGATTTTCGAAGTTTCTGCACGGTTTTCCGCTACCACCAATTCTAATATAAAATTAAAACTGGCTTTTGAATTAAGATTTTCGAGATTTAGAAGATTTCGTGATTTTGGTTTTTATGGCTTTTCCGCTGCCATCAGTTTTAATATAAAATTGAAACTGGTATTTTGTGTTTAGAAGTGTGTCCGTTGTTTTTCCGCTGCCACCAGTTTTAATATAGTATTTTGTTACGTCCCAAGAGATGGGATCGTTCGGCTCACGGAGCTTTGAGTTTTGACCGCGATATTTGAATTTGTTTGATCGACGGTTTGAGATTCTTTGATATGATCTCCGTGATTTTCCGATTTACCGATTACTATATTTTAACGATTTAGAATTATCTTTGAGGTAGATCGAGGTTTGAGAGGGTCCTTGACCACAGGAGCCTCGTGGACCCCTTTTTAATGAAGGACGGACACTTCTTTTATTATTAAAAGAAAATAATAAATGTCTATTTATTCTTGTTGATGTAGTTGACAATTGGTTTAACACTGAATTTTGTTACACTTGTTAACGTTGAATGGTATTCTTGAGTTAGCTATTATTAACATTGGTAGTTATTTACGATTTAGATTTTTATGAGAGTCAGTTTTGTTCTGAGTTTTGCGCACAATTAATTGTTGCCGTAGATTTAAGATTTAGTAAACGAAGTTGATAACTCTGACTCTCGATGCTAACTGACTTTTTAAAATCATAATTTGTGGGTCCTCGGCTAGGAGTTCTTTTGGATTTTCTGGGGGTAGGATGCTGTAGAAGGGATAGATTTTGTTATAGTCAAATATAAGGATTGGTCTAGGAGTCATTAATTTAGAGTCATTAATTTGTGATTGGTTTGTATTTGGAAGTGAGGACTTTTCTGGAAATGTGATTGGAAGAAAAGTCATTAAAATTAGGCTGTCGCCTAGACTTCCTAGAAAAGGGGCGAGATTGCTCTAGATGCAAGTGGTTGCACGTGCACATCTTGACTTGTAGGAGAGCAAGTTTTACGACTTTAGGCGTGTGGGAAGATTTTCGGGTGTGCTTGATTTGAGATAACGCATTTCAACAGTTTTTCAGAGAAAATAATATTAGAGACGATGTAAAGGAAAAACGTTTTCTTATTAATGGTTTTTCGGAGAAATAATATTAGGAATGATGTTAGAGGAAAACATTCATCCTAGATTTAATGTGTTTTCGAGATTTTCTGTAGAGAACAGCTGAAGGGTGTTTGGTGACGGAAAGTCGGGTACGCTAGAGCGCACGTGTTACTTTTAAGGACAACGGGTGCTCTGTAAGGGTTTCTGTTGCACTTTGTCTTATGTAATATATAGAGAAATATGTACGATTCGGATTAGAATGTATGCTAAATTCTAATCTAATTGGTACGTATGTAGTTAATATCGACAAATGATGATGTTTGCTAGTTAGCGTACCTACCGATGGTACATGTTTAATGAAAAAATTTATGGGGGGCCTAGCGTGAGAGCTAGGACGTAACACGATCACTCCCATCAGCCGATCGCCAAATGCTTCGTAGCGTTCTACGGATCGTTACAAATTTAGAACGAGAGAACCAGTAAGTTTACCAGTTAATCATGAATCTTGGATTAATTATAACTTTAACAAATGTTTCGAAAAAGAAAAATGTTAGAATAGCTCAATAAAAATTGTAACCACAAAATTCAATTTTCAGTCAACTAAGGTCAATGATCCAGGAGTCTTTCGCTTCAATCGAACGCCGTTTAAATCTTGTCAGCGGAGCGGAATATCCTGAGAAGCCGGATTGTCTGCCTCTGAAAAAAAATGGTGCATCTCCAACGATACGAAGAATCCTCTGAAGAAGAGCACCGCAGAGTGGTGCGTACATGAGATCAATAAAAAATTTCTTTCATTACTTTTGAAATCGGGAACAACTCGATCTCGAGAACTAAACGACGAATTTTGATGAAACTTTGTATGGAGAAAAAAGTTGTCCCAATAATTACATACATTTTTTCAGTTTAAAAAAAATGAAAATGGATGCTATTTTTGGTGCCTTTAGGTTTATGTAATCCCTGAACGTCCAGTTCATGTATTAATTATAAATGGTGAAATAACTGATTCACAGATCAACTATTTGTGCTCCCTTGGAGGATCGGATGTTCGGCAGTGTGCTTCGCTGATGGTGAAAGAAGCATTTCATGATCGGCTTGCGCCCAAAATAAACTATTATGGTCGCCACGAGGGAACTATTGCTATAGACCAAACCAAGATAGTTAAGGGTATATACAGTGAGTAAACCGAGCCACTATCTTCCTATTCATTTCAATTGACATTCCAATTAACAATGAACACGTATGTTTTGTTTGCAGATGCTGTAAGCAGACGACTCCGCGACCCAACGTTATCACTGATCGATTTTGCCTCGGCCATGTCGTCGGCCCTCCGTGCTGCAAAGCAGGGGAGACGAAATCACACCCAAACGAAAACGTAAAAAGAATAAAATGTTGAAGAATTAAAACTGAATAAACTGTTTACTCTGTTATTTCTAAACTATCCCGACAACGAAGTTCGAATTTCATTATAAATGAGTAAAAGTAAATTTCTCAAAGATTTTTTCGGATTTTCTTCAGATTGACGTAGCTTGCAAAAAGAGTTAAAAATATTTTCTTCATCAGTTACATGTTTGAAAATGAATCGAACAATCGAAAATGAAATGAAATCGAATGAAAGTTAGCTACAACTTTATTGATAATTGTATCAATAAAGTTGTAGCTAACTTTTTGTATTAAAGGGATATATAAGGTCGTGAGGCTAAAGCAAATCAATCACATAACAAAACAAATTTAAAACCAAGTCCTCGTTTAATACCAGTTGCAAACTTTATAATTCTTTGTCACCAATTTTACACTTCACGTATTCAGAAATTGCTGCAAATACTGTAATAAAGTTCCAAATCCGATATCCAACAGACGAATCGTGTTAAATTTTACTTTTACCAAAGTGTCGATTCTGTAGCAAAACAAACTCGCTCGTCGGGGAATACGAGTCGTTCGGAAAAACTTGTTGTTGAGCCTAGACAAACGCGATCCTCGGTGAAAAGAAGTGTTCCGCTTGGAGAATCACCGAGACACAAGAGACTAAAATCGAGTAAACAACTTTTATCAACGATACAGTCAGGCGATAATTTTAATTATAATCTTATTCCAAACAGAAATTCGTCGAGAATGCCTGACAATGAGGGAACCCGGGCGGAAATTCATGAATTATTGGAGCAAGTGAGAGAGGAACGGAGAAAATTAGAAGAAGAGAGGAGGGCATTCGAAAGAAGCCAGCAAATCGAACAACAAAATATACAGAGGGCAAACGAGCGAGAAAATCCACCGAATAATCAGAATGCTCCAAATCAGAGGGACAACGGCATCGGCGGTCAAATCGTCGACGGTCTGGTAAACCATTTACAGTATTTGCATATTAACGTTGAAACTCCGAAATTTTGCGAGGAAAAAAATCCTCAGGAGTTTATTCAAGATATTGAGAGATATTTTAAATTTAAGAACGTCCGCCCAGAGCATCAGATGCTGGTGATCGAAAGTTTTATTGAAGGTCGCGTAAAGGTGTGGTACCGAATAAACAAAAACAGATTCGGGACGTTCGAGGAGTTTAAATTAGAATTTTATAAAGAATTTTATTCCATTCCGGTGCAAGTGCGTTTGAAAGATCAATGGAACGCGCGTCGTTATAAGTGGAAGGATGGATCGCTCCAATCGTATTTTTTCAAACAATTCCAAGAGTCAAAACATTTTCAACCACCGCTATCCGAATACGAAGTGAATTTCAAAATCATTCAACAATTTCCAAGCAAAATACAAACAGCACTAGCCGCGGTAGATTACGCAGACACAAGTCGTGTGGCACAGACATTAACACAATTAGACACCGTTAATCGCGAAGGGGAATTCGATCGTAATCGTGATTGGAAAAACGGTGGGAACCAAAATTCGAATCAGAGGAATAATAACGCGAACGGGAATATAAGCCAAGTGGAAGTACAGAATAATAGAAATTCAAATAATAAGTCCGGGAGACCGATGAAACGTAGCGACAACAACACGAACCAACAAAATTTCGCTCCACCGGTTCAAAATTATAGATTCGATCCATATTTTGGTCAGAATTTCGCGTGTCTTCCCGACATTCGGTTTCCCCCACCAAACTTTCCAAATGCGTTCCAATATACACAGCCGTTAAATAATACCGGTCACAATACGAATGAAAACAAAACTCAATCTTTAAACTAAATCACGACACGACTCAAAGAGGTCCAGGGTCGTGTCAGAAATTTTATGATTTCGTTGAGGATCTCAAGAGCGAATTCGAAGGAAATACAGCCCAACCATATCGGCCGAATGTCAGGATAGCTCCGTCTCCGCGAGTTTTAATTAGAATGAAAGATATTGAAGTAAGAGAGCTTTGATAGATACGGGAAGTCAAGTAACGTGTATCTCAGAAGAATTTCATAAAAAATTATTAACGATCGGAGCGTTATTGGAAATGCCCGTGAGCAATATATATGTAACGACGGCAGTAACTCAGAAGAAAACTGCAGTTAAACGACAAATTATGTCACCAGTGACAATTGAACAACAATCATTATCTGACGTATTCCTTGTAATACCATTCTTGTCATCCGATGTTATTTTAGGAAATGATTGGTTAGATAGACACGGAGCACGAATTTGGTATGATACGAAAGATATTTATATCCACGGAAAAGCTCTCAGCCGGCGTGTAGTTTCGTTTGAATTGGGATCGTCGGAAAGACTGTTATCCGTGATCCAAGGAAACAATATAGAAATAACTTTAATACAAACATCAAATCACGAGCAAAATCAAATTGAAAATATCGGCGTGCAACTGCAGTTAGTGCACACGGACGAAATCGCGCTTGCAGAAATAAAATTTAACAAAAATCAAGATCAGGATAATGATGCGAACAATCAGATTAATACAGCAACTTTACAAAAAATTAAAGGTGTTACCGAGCAAGGATCAAATATAAATAACACCGAAAAATTCTCAAACAATAAAAATAAAGTAAATGGGGAAGATTTCGAAACTTGGGAAACAACGTTAGGTGATGTGTTCGAAAAATTCATGAAGCGTGAAACGGAGACAAATGGTGACCTTTATTTGGTGAAAAGTCAAGATAATTTACATGAAAATAACGAAAATGTGGAAATGCACGCGTTAAAAGAGTCAGTGGGCGACGAAAAGGATTTTATTGATGATTTTAATTTAGTTACGGAAAAGTTGATGAATCTCGAGCCGGAAAAGCGGACGAAAATTTTGAAATTAATAAGGGAATATCGTAAACTGTTTTCAGACAAACCGGGTTGCGTTGCGATATCCGAGCATCACATTAAGCCGATAAAGCAGAAACCTGTCGTTAGACGCTCGTATCCCGTTCCACTCGCGCTCCGTGAGACGGTCGATCGCGAAATAAAATTAATGCTTGAAGCGGGGGTGATTGAGAGATCCGTCAGCCCATATTGCAATCCTCTTAGGATTGTTAAGAAGAATGACGGCCGAATAAGAATTTGTTTAGATGCTCGGTTTATAAATGATATCATTGAAGGAGATAATGAATCGCCTCCCCATATTGAAGAATTGATGCAAAAGCATCAAGGTCGAACGTTAATGTCGACCGTCGATCTCACGTGTGGTTATTGGCAGATCCCTCTCGCCCCCGACTCTCGACATTACACCGCGTTTTTAAATGGAAGCACCTTGTATCAATTTCGGAGAGTTCCGTTCGGGTTAAAAACTGCAGGGAGTGCATTTATTCGCGCGTTGAGTATCGCTATGGGAAATGAATTTAATGATTTTGTGATGACATACATAGACGATTTACTCATCACGTCGAAAGATTTTGACGAGCATTTATCGCACCTCAAGCGTTTATTTGAAAGGCTTCTCCAACATAATTTTACGATCAAATTGAGTAAAATATTATTGTGTCAATCGTCTGTTCCATTTTTGGGATTTGTGCTAACTTCTCGCGGCATTGTGCCGGATCCTACGAAGCTGGACATTATTAAAAATTTCGACGTACCAAATAGTAAGCTGCATCTCCAAAAATTTTTGGGGTTATGCAATTACTATCGTCGGTTTAGTGTGTGCCATGCCAGGTTTGTGGATCCGTTGCGAGCGTTGTTGAGAAAGGACACGCCATGGAAATGGACGATTGAACACTCAGCAGCGTTCCAAGCGTTGAAAAATAATTTCGTTCAATGTGTTGAATTATCACACTATTTCACGGATCGCGAATTTAAACTGCAGACCGATGCATCTGATCGAGGGGTTAGTGGGATTCTCTATCAATTTGATGATGAGAATAATCACCGAATCATTTCCCTCGCGAGTCGCTGTCTTAACGCCGCCGAAATAAACTACACTACAACCGAAAAGGAGCTGTTAGCTGTGGTTTATTCGGTGCAAAAATTCAGGACGTATTTGGTTGGGAACAAGTTCGAAATAATTACTGACCACAAGAGTCTCGTGTTCCTTGGAGAAACCCAATTTCAAACCGCAAGGCTAACACGATGGACCCTTTATTTACAGGAGTATGATTTTAAAATTAGTCATTGTAAGGGAAGCGAAAATATTGCCGCTGACTTTCTTAGTCGTAACCCCAACAGCAAATTTTATCAGGATGATCCCGACACAATTTTGATCTCAGCGCTTCGATTTCTCGATGTCAGTCCGGATAACAATCGTTCAATCGACGCTTTGTATCTCATTTGTCAGCTCGAGATGGATCCTATTCTGAGAAAAAATTTAAACGGCTTACAGACATTACAACGGGAGGTATTAACGATTCAGAAGTTAGAGGAAAATTTGCAAGATCTAAATTTCGAACGTTATCAAAAATATAAAGATATTTGGTTCCATAGAAAATCGACAGAAGATAATTGGGCTGTTATGGTTCCCCTTGCTTTGCGGGATTGTATTGTCCGATGCGAACATAGTCGACTCGGTCACGCGGGCGTGTTTAAAACATTAAGTCATCTGAAGCGATTTTTTTATTGGAAGGGAATGACAAGGGATGTGAAACGATACGTTTTAAGGTGTGACTTATGCCAACGAGTGAAATATTTCTGTCTCCCGGTCGAAGGCGAATATTGCTTTGTGAAATCGGATCATCCCAGCGATCTGGTCACTGTCGATTTTTATGGGCCTTTGCCTAAATCCTGTGGTGGGGTTCAATATATTTTTGTTGTACTCGACGCCTTTTCAAAATTGGTAAAATTATATCCCATCAAAAGGGCAACAACGCGAATTGTTTTAAAAAAGATTCTTGAAGATTACGTGCCAAGTATTGGAGAACCAAAGAGACTCTTGGCGGATAATGGTTCACAATTTACGTCAGCCGCGTGGAAAAACACCCTCGATCAGGCAAACATTCGAGTGGTGCATTCCTCCATACGGCATCCGCAATCAAATCCCACGGAAAGAATTATGCGAGAGTTGGGTCGATTTTTTCGAACATTCTGCGCTGAGCAGCACACGAAGTGGGCCCGTTATATTCCCAAAATCGAAAAACTCCTCAATTACACGACCCATTCAAGTACCGGGTTCATTCCGTTTGAACTGCATTATGGCGAGAAAGTTCAAGACAAAATATCAGAGTTAATTTCATTTCCGGTTGAGCGAGACATCCCTTACGAAAGACGAATCGTATTGGCGAAAGAGCGCTTGTTAAAAAATTTCGAATCCCGAAGAAATAATCAAAGAGCAAGACCTTCACTTGACCTGCGAGTGAAAGATCTTGTTCTCTTGCGTGTGCCACACCTTTCGAGTAATTCCGATCGGGTGACCCATAAATTTTTCCATGTGTACGAGGGCCCGTATGAAATTGATAAAGTTATCGGCTCAAATGCGTTCGTTCTTAAATGCCCAAATACTCTTAAAATTCTCGGTACGTATAACCGAACCAGCTTACGTAAATACCACACCGACGATGAGAGTGACAATGCTGTTGATCCTACTGAATAATTATAGACAAAAACGATTGTGGGGTTCCCTCACGATTCTGACTCTCTCGTAGTCGTTAAATTTAAGTTGACGATATGTTAAATTATATGACGAAAGAATGAAAATTCAAAAGTATGACGCAGTTGATAAATTAACCAAATGAATATTGTTAATTAGTAAGTAAGGAATGTTAGGTTGTATGCGAGTATGTATTAGTGTCTATGTAAGAGGAAAG
>OY998137.1:1826696-1952568 GCA_963921915.1 Hyposoter dolosus | reverse complement strand
AAACGACTTGACACGCCAGTGGCACAAACAAGAATTAACTTTTCGCGGGATTTTTTCCATCGAAGTCACGTGGGCTAAGTTATTTTTACAGTTTTATACAAGAGTCAATAAATTAAACCAAAAATCGTCGTCCAAGAAAAACTTTTTTCTATCTAATCAACATTTGTCAACTGTAAGTATTCAATTATGGGTATATTATAATTTTTTCTATCATGATGAAAGCAATGTGATGATTTAAATATATATTAATTTTCTAACGTGATTATTTCATAATAAAATTTCGAGATAAAAGCATTTTATGGTTAAAATATTTCTTCGTAGGGGTATAAACATGTCCGGAAAAAAACACTACACGGAAACTGAGAAGCGTCTGTTCCTCAACATTTTGAAAAAATTTGCACACACAGTAGAGAACAAAAAAAGCGATGCATCAACGCTTAAAGATAAAGAAGAGGCGTGGAGACAAATTGCAGAGGAATATAATTCGTCTCTCATTATATCAGCAAAGGTACTTTGAAAGTCAAGTTTCTTATAACTTTATAATAACAAAATGAATTATTCATTGTTACAGCGAAACGTTCAACAACTGAAAAAAATGTGGAGCAATATGAAAACGACACAAAGAAATGCCTTAACAAAAGAGAAGCAATCACATCTTGCCACCGGAGGAGGCCCTGAAGAACCGTCAGCAGACGTGGATCCCGATATCGCCAGCATCGTCCCGCATATAATGACGACAGCCCCAATCGTCTTTTCATCCAACATTCCGGTTGAAATATTAGAAGGTAAAATTTAATTGTTTTTTTTTTTCAATTTAATATATTATGCAGCACGGAGATGTAATGAATAACGATCAATTTTATATTTTCAGAGCACCGTGAAGCTGTTTTCAACGATGAGGTGAACGTTCTTATGTCGGAGATGCAAAAAGACAATGAAGGGGATGAAAATACAATTTTTGTAGAGCTGCCATCGCCTTCGCCAGGAACTTCTAACAGTCGTCCCAATCCCTCAATTTCCAGCTACGGGGACATGGAAGTCGAAACTTCCAAATTCAGCCCAGCCAAGATTTTCAACCAATGCTCCAGGAGCTCAGTACTGAATAGTAAGTGTAAATTCAAATATTAGATGAATCATCGTCAACTGTATTGATAATTATTTGTAATTCTTCCAGCTCCAATTCCCAGTAAAAAAATGAAAAAAATGGATTCGTGCGGCAAAGAAAACATCGAAGAAAATATGCTGCGAGTTCAACACGCGAAACACCTCGTAGAACTCGCCCAATTAAAAATTAAACACGAAGAGGAAAAATTCAAGGAAGACATGGCATTTCTGCAACAAAAACACCACCTTGAGTTGCGAGCTGCAGAGGCCGCAGCGATACTCGCAGAATCACGCCTCAATAATCCGGAGAACGACGTGACTGATGATGAATGATGCGACTAATGCGTGAGGAGACTAACGAATGATGAGACTGATGAATAATGAGACTGAAGCATAACGAGAAATAAGCTAATAATAAGCTATATTATTAAGATAAAATATGCCGAATTACGTTATAAGAAATAACTATTACTGTGTTAAAAAAAAACGTGATTTGAGCTGTGATTAAAAAAAAAATTATCTGTACTTCATACAGAATTTTGCTTACATAAATATTTAAAAAAAAGATAAATAAAAGTGAGTTCCTGCAGAAACCTTGTATTCAATATGTACAATTATAGTCAATTCATCGAGAGTTAAGGGAATAAACGAGCTATCAACGCTTCCCGAGCAGCTGCGCCATCAATATTTTCGAGTCCAGGTACATTTGGATCGGGATCTTCTTCCTCGGCCTGTAGATCATCTTCCTCAGGTAAAACATCTCGAAAAATTAACGACATATTGTGCAATACAGCACAAGCTACCACGATTGTCGTTGATGTCACGAGCTTCGTCGTTAAGCCTCGTGATAAACAAGGAAACCGTCTTTTCCATACGCCAAAGGTCCTTTCCACAATATTTCTCGACCGAATTTGTATGAAATTGTACCTGGAATAAGATGATAATGAGAAACGAACATAAATATGCGTCCAGATTTCAAGGGGTTTCGTGCTCCAGAGGGGTTTAATAATAATGATATGGAATACTTACGCTAATTCCTCATTAGTTTGTGGGTTTCTAAATGGAGTCATGAGAAAAGGAAGACAAGCATAACCGCCATCACCAACAAGCATGCCTTTCAATTCTCTCCTCATGTATCTCATGCGAATCAAGGAATTTTGGAAGATTCTGCTATCGTGGTTACTTCCAGGCCATTCTGGGACGAGGTCCAAAAATTCCATACGAGGACCGACAATAGCCTTGTGAAATATATAATTTGTTAAGCATTGGCATTACATACTTTTACTAATGAAATAATCATGCATAAGTATTAGATAAAATGATGTGTATTTCTTATATTGTATGAATACATATTTATATTACAAACCTGTACGTTGAGTGAAAAATATCCTTTCCGGTTCCTGTAAATTTCGTCGATGTTCTGGAATCTTGTAGAAGTCAATCTGATGTGCGTACAATCAATTGCTCCATCCACGCATGGTAGACCAATACCTCCATTTCCTCTTCCCAGATCGTGAAAGAGACGATAATTTTCCATTTGCCCTGCTCGACTCGCAGGAAATTTGATAAATTCCGTAATCAAACTGGCGATAAGCAGCGACACCCGGTAAACTGTCCTTGATATTGTAGGCTGTGAGATAAGATGAGTGTCACCAAGAAGGAGCTGCAAGATATAAACAAATAGATATAAATGAGTTTTCGGAATAATTGGATAAGTTTCATCTAGGGAAATTACTTGAAAGCTCGCTGTTGCATAGTAGCGCAGACAAATCAACAGTTGTAAAACTGGAGCAATGGGTAATCCTCGATTGTTGATCCGTGCAAGTCCTTCCTCGATTTTCGGTAATATCCCGTACATCACTGATTCCTTGGAAAAACGATATCGCCGTTGAAATTCTGTATCATCGTAGAACTCGAATGGATCTTGAGCATCGCGGATATATCTTCGGACACGCAGTGGCACTGCATGGTGACCCTCTTCTTCTAATGCATCAATATCATCGACATTATCAAAATTATTCACATCATTCACTCCAATTAAATCCATTTATTTTGTACTATCACTTCGATCACACTTATTCCAATCAACACTGCTGACTTAAGTCCACTATTCGCTCGACTTAAAAATCTAACCTCACTTTCATCGAATGAGCATTTCTTACAATTAAATAAGATGATCTTATTTGTCTGTGAATACATGGTATTCTCAAGTAATGACTGTGAATACGTGCTTTCTTTTTCAAGCAATTGCTTGAGTGATTGCTCGAGCTCTTGCTTAATTTGTGACTGTGAATCTAGAGGGAGACTTAAGCGCGTTCTTCAGACCTGCTTAGAGATAAGTTGTATCTCTGAATACGGCCCTAACTCTTCGCCGCCACCGAATAGAACACGTAAGACTCAACCAAAGGGACATCTCCCCGGTAACGTAACCATTTCTATTGTATCAAGTTTGTATCACACAATTTATAATTACTAACCTTTTACTTTCATTAAAGAAGTGCATAAAGAATCTCTAATCTCTTTATTCACGAACTACACCTTTTCCCTCTCCTAGTCGCAACTTAAGATAAAAGGCAAGACTTCTCGAGGTCTATCAGTGTGCGCCCACCATACTCTTCGGAGTATATCTATTGTAACGCAGATTTTCCCGGAGGGGGTCCATCTCGTCCCTTCTCGGCTCACATCGCCCCTCGTGCAATCCCTTGGCCGCGAGAGTGGACAGGGCGCCAGGTACAACGTACCGCCGGCCAAGGCCGACTTCTGATTCGCCCACCCTCGCGCATCGAATTTGGCCGGGATGCACGAAAGACGATCGTGACCGAGGCGGTCCGGCCACTCAGCTCCAAACTGAGATACTAAAGGGTAGAGGGGGTGATTCTTTTGGGGAAAGAGCAACAGCGGGATAAAGCGAAACAAAACGAAATAATTGACTCTAGACGGCAAAATGAAAGGTTAACAAGTGCATTTATTTTAATATAATTTATCGGCAATGTTACAAGAGAAGGGGGAACAGAAAATCGGGGCGGCGTATCGCCGGCCCGTTACAAAAGAAATAATAAAATTGCGCGAGCACTACCAGGGTGTGAGATCTCCGTCTGACGATGGACGGAATGAAGCAAAGACAAAAGGTAACGTCGAAACTGCAGCATGGCGGTCGGAAGGTCGGCGGCGCAACGCCCAAAAAGATACGGCAAGGTAACCGCCGCCAAACCACCGATCGACCAAGAGCAAAGGCAGGCAGCTCCGGACGATACGAAACACGAGCGCAAGATAGAAAACGAAAGCGAAAATGTCTCACGCATTGCCAAGTGGTAATGAAGGTAGCTAATGTCGAGCGCTATTCTGACTGTGGCCAGGCGACTGCTGTGTTTGTGACGCCGTGCCAAAAGGCGCGCCAGGTAAAGCAAAGGTAAGACGTCATCAAACTCACAGATCGCCATGGCTAAGGTAGCAGCTCAGAACAACGACGACAGGCAAAAGGTAATCGGCCCTAAACACAAGGCAATGCTGAGATAACGCAGGATCTCGTAAGGCAAAAGAAACACAACGAAAGTTGAGTCGCGATAAGGCAAAATCACACATCGTCAGTCGGGACGGGAAGGCAAATGCTCCTGGTAGGACGCAAGAAAAGGCAACGCAATAATTGACTCGAAATAATTACTAAAGCTCAAAATAATACTCGAAAAGGCACGACACGTGCAACGATAAAATAAATACGAAACCCGAGCTCGAATCACCGAAATATCGACAGATACGTTCGCAAACAATAGGCTCTACGCCTCGCCGTAGCGTTCGTAGCCACGACGCGAGAGCGAGAGAGATGACACGAATACAAACGCTTGCGCGCTGGCCGGCTCGAGGCCACGCGCGACAAAGGGAATTCTCCGAGCGGCGATTCTAGCACAACGAAAGAAAATATATGTTCTCGTCGCTCGAAGAATTCTACGACAAGAGGAATACCGAGATCGAAATAAATTGACGCGATAAATGACTCTAAAATAATTCGACAATGCTCTCGAAAAATATACGAGACGCGACAAAACGAAATCAAATTATTCGAGACGCCATCACTGATTAACCCGCCTTGTTTTATTCGGCTACGAAATGACTCGAATGAACGGGGGAAAAGCCCAGGGACGGATAGCTGGTCAAGCCCGAAAATGTCAACCTGCTTTTCCCGCGAACGCAAAAACCCTAACGAAATAATCTCCCGGAATAGCCGACAAATTTCGCCATTCCGGGGATTGCAATACAATATAAATGCCGAATAAAACAATCGGGTAAAGGGAGAGAACGGAACGGGCTTACCGAGAAACTCGTGCTCCAGGCGACGACAGCAACCGAGGTAGCGAAAGCAAAAGGCAAAAGGCAGCAAGGCAACAAAGGCAGCAAGGCAACGGAAGTCGGTCGAGGAAGATGTCACCACTCCGGACAGGCACTTGTCGAAGACTGATTTGCAAAGGAATTCACAAATCTCGCTGTTCCCGATTCTCGCGCTGCCCCCACCACCGCAACAAGTCTCACGCGAGGCAGCGCTAGCACGCTCTAGGCGCGAACTAGGCTGTTGCCGGGCCACGTGATATTCCGCGGCAAATTGAATGGCGCGTACCGCCGATTGCAGAATCGACGATACGCGACTCGAAAATTACGAACTCGCCTCTACCTTACCGCTGACCGTCTCTCCTTCGGAAATCGTCCCCTCACGTTCGGCTGAGCCGTGCCTCGGATACGCTTCCTCTGGGGATCCGGGCGACGACCCTGACGGGGAGGAGGGGAGGCCTCCCTCGCGGCTCGCCGACCAAGCGAGTCGCGGTGGGCCCACACGCCAACATAGGCAAAACAGCACCTCCGCCCCAAGATTTTTCCCGAATCCCGCTAAGACGAGGCGCCGGGGTTAGCGGACCGTGGCACCCGAGGGTACGGCTGTGGACGGTGCAACTACTCGGTTGCTTCGGCGAGGAGGCCACGGGGGGCATCAACGAATGGCCACGGAACCAGCGTGTGCCTCCTAACGTCCACCAGCAGCCACGATGATTGCGACTGGAACGCCTAACGGGGGCGAAAGCCTTGAGAGAAACGGGGCGGCAAAGCAAGGCACAAGGCAAAATGTTTTCCCTCGCGAGAAACCCGCGTCGGAGTGAGCGCACGAGAAACGCAACAACACAAAAGGCAATGGTTAGGAATGTAATATCGCGTCTCAGGTTTCTCGGTATTCTCCAGCCAACTAAGGAAATCTCGAACAATTACAAATAACAAAATAAACTAAATGATCGATCTCGGTAGTCCGCGATAATTTCTTTAAGCTCGCGAAGGTACTCCGATGATCGGGCTGGGCTCGTGTACAATTCAATAAAGTAACGTCGTGTGAAATAAAATAACAATAAAAATGGTAATAATTACGACGCTTTGAGTCTCCGCAAATGCCCTGTCCGTTGTCTCGACGAGTGGCGACCGAAAATTGGACCGAAAACCCGGTCCACTGGTCGACAGGCATTCGTACGAGTGACGTGGCAGAATGTTACGTCACACTATATACACGCACAGCGTGTATATTCTGATAGGAAAAGCTTATGGAACATAGCGTTTACCGCTCGACGCTCAAATATCCGACTTTTCCTCCACGTCACTCGGACGTGACACAACAATGCATGTAAGCGTCGAAAGTCTCGGAATATACAACTCTTAAGGAACTTAAATTGTGTGCAAATCCGAAGCTTGATCGGATCAATACTGAGACAGGAGAATTCGCTCTCGACTCGTTCGTTCGAGTTTCGCCGATAAGTCCGATCGGAAGGTAAAGAAAACTGTCAAATTCGTCAATCATGTGTGACGACGCGTAACTAGTCACACGGGAAAGCGCTAGAGATCGCCGCGCTCGGGCCCTGGCCCCACTCCCGAAATTATTCAAGGAGGCAGAGGCGACAAAGGGCTCGAGACACATTCTTCGCTCTGCTATCGAACGACTAGGTCGAACGTCGAGCACTTTGTTTTAATTTAGCGTCGTTGCTTTTCCACGTGATTTTGTCTGCGTTTACGTCCGAGCGATACGTCGCGTCGTTTTGTACTTTCGTCGAATAGAGACGCCTGCGGAAAATTATAGCGAGTGACTGTGAGGAGAATTGTCAGAGATCCAGGTACCATTGAGCCTGTATGACATTTATCGTCTTCTCGTGGAATAAATTGATTGCCTGCTCAACTACCGTAAGTCTGTCTTTGTCACTTTTATTCTCTACACTTTCCTCGCCGTTCTGCCTCGTCTCTCAATCTGGTCCGCCAATTGTACCCGCTTTCTCATGTCCGCGCTGGCCGGCTAAAATCTATAAATTCGTTGACAATTAAGTCAACTGGCGCCCAACTTTCTACCATTTCCCAGAGCCCTGTCAGCCGACTGGACCACGGCCGCGTCAGGTGTCGGTGTGATTCTCTTTAAGAAGTGCACCCCGTCTCATTTGACGCCCAACGTGGGGCAGATTGGTAAAAATTTCGACATGTCAGATTCGTGAGTGGCAACTGCGAGTTCTCGCCGAAGATTGTATCAAATAATTCGGTCACTGTAAGCGATCGTCTTTGTTCGCGACCGAATTCCCACGTTAGGAATCCTCTCGACGAAAATTCGTAGCCACGCGTGTGTGGGGCCGCTCTCGAATCGCTGTAACTTTGTCGGCGATTGAACTGCAGTTTTCGGCTATATGTGCGACAGTAGTTCGCGGTCGAACTCGTGTATTAGGAATCGTTCGAAAGAGTTACAGCCAAAGAAAGGACAAGAAATTGTAAACGTTGTAATATTTATTCTGTGCGTCTTGCAACAGTAAACGTGTAACATCAGACGTAGACTTGTCAGCTTCGACTTTCTTTGTAAAATTTGTGGGTGGTAACCTTAAAATTTTGTGACGATTGTATCAAAGAATTTGGTCACTGTAAGCGATCGTCTTTGTTCGCGACCGAATTCCCACGTTAGGAATCCTCTCATAGAATTGATCACCTGCAAGCGCTGAGATTTCGTCACTGATTGGACTACAGTCTTCGGTCATATATGCGACACTGGTTCGCGGCCGATCTCATGTATTAGGAATCATTTGACGAGGTCTTCGGCCAAAGAGATTCGAAGCATAATTTTGCGCTGCACGCGTCTTCGCAACAGCGAAAGCAACTTCGCTAAAGAAAATTTTTTTTCATAAGTGCCGGCGTAGAAAAGCGAAAATTTTAGGGCCAATAGAGCCACATATATATTTTGTAATTGCTGCGACGACAGTTACTCGGTCGAGTCTTTGTGCGCGAGTGGCCTAAGGCCACTCGAGCCAAACGTAAACATAAGCGCGAAGCCGAGCTAACGGCCGGCGTAAACAATCCCGTGCGTAGTCACTTTTCTTCCGACTTTCTTTCTCTCTATCGCCCTACCGAAATATTCTGTCGCTTCGAAATTAAAATATTTCTTTCCTTCGTGTATTATGGCATGTGATTTACAACTTTACACTCTGCTTGCGGATTATTGTAAGAAACCACGACCATCGAAGTAAAATTTCGTCAGAAAATAATCCTCGAAATTTTCGATTGTCGTTGTGTCCAAATAATAACCATAGGACAATAAAAGAATAATCGGAATTCCTTACAGGCAGTATCGACGAGTAATATCACGACACAGTAGCGAAAACGACAGAAATTTCGACGTTTGAATTGTGAAACTTTGACAAATATCCACGAAGAAAATATCGAAGAATTGGTGACCAACGGGTGAGTAACCACTTTGTATGAATTTCGTGTTAAGACGGTCATAAATTCATTTAAATATTATACGAACTTTCCTCTGGAATTTCTCGTGATAATTTGAAATCACGCTCGAACCGAAAATATTAAAATTATTGCGATACATCGAACTCCAAATAAATAAAATCACTGCCCGTCGCTCAATAAGAGATTATCGCTATTCGTTACATGTTATTTATTTCGTTTTGCCCTGTGACTCAATCCAGGGGTATTTATTATTTGTTATTTATTCCGCACCGAGCGAAGAGAATAATTGTTGTTATTCATTCACTTTTTCACTGTCCCAGTCCGAAAAAAATCAAAACGGTTATTGTCAACCATAATTAAATTACTTAACTTCGCCGATTAAAATTATACAACGAAATAAAACAAGTAAAATCAAAGGGACTAGAATTATTCATCAAATTAATAATTCAATTTCGTTAGTCAAATTGTACAGCGAAATCAAACAAATTAAACCACGAACTGAATAACCATCGAGTTTGTCAAAAGTAAATCGGACAATTCGCTGACAAAGTCTTGTCGAGTTCGAACTACGAACTTACGTTTTCACATTTGCCTTGCCGAATTCGTAATTAAAATGTTCACGACACCGCCGGGAATGTCAACACGCCCAAACCAAGAAAATAACAATCCGTCGTCAACAATAAATAGCGCGGAAGGTGACAAGGTAGATTGTCCCCGCCAGTCTTGATGGGAGGGGGGAACGCGCAATCGCAAGGCCCTCCGGCCAGCCAAATACACCGACAGGCCGATAACGTGGCGGGAACAAGGGAAAGTAGAAACTTACAAAGCGAGACGACACGAAGGGATAGTATTTCCGGGTTCTCAGGCGCATCTCGCACCTTCTCGTTCGTGGGAAGAGGGAGAGGCTCACGAGGGCCTACCCCAGTACCGGGTAATAGGGAAAATGAATTGAGTCAAACGATCGCGTCGTTAACGAGAAAATTCGATCAAATGCAAGCTCAAATCGCGCAAATTCAACCCCTATGGGAAACAATGGCAAGAGAACTTCCACCTTCCCGTGTAGGTTATCAAAACGCGATACCGTCAACCTCGCGAACCCAGCTCGTAAGAGAAGAGATACCCGACGAGAGAAATTTCGAAACGTTTAACCAAACACACGCGTTCGCGCCAATGGGGAACCATCCGACATATTCCGAGGGGACTTACTCGCGACTTGCCGAAGAAAACAGGCCAAACCGAGGCCTCGCTAACGCAAACCTCGCGGTACCACGAGATAGCGAATACGACGACGAGATAAACGAAATGATCCGACGCAGAGTTCGTTTCGGTCGCGGAACAGAGTCGTGGTTAGATCAATTTAGAAACGAAACAGGGCAAAATAACGTAAACCCGTTAGACCAACCCCTTGACAGAACAGATCGTCGAACGAATAATTTCCCAAATGAACGACTTGGAAACATGGCTGAAACGTCACACCGTTCGAGTCCACGTCGGACACGAAACCCCGGCCGTTCGTTAACACCGCGAACCGTCGTTCGGTCTAAACGCTGTTTAGACCGAACGACGACTCAAGTAACTCGGAAGAAGACGATCCGTTTGACAATACACGCGGCGACCCGCTACGACGAGAAGATAACGCGTCGTGGGTACGTCACACTGAAAACAAAATTTTGTTGAAGCATTCAAAATTTTGTTGTCTGGACGATATAATTTTGTCCGATACGTTCAACAAAATATAATTTATAAAACTATAGACTTGTTTGTTGACCTGATAACCAAATTACTATTTGAATTTACAAAATCTTATGATACAATTGTGGAATGTGCATTTGAAATAACTAAATATTGAAAAACATTGAATGGATATTCAACTTTTCTGTGTCCTTTATTAATCGCATAAACAATATATCTTCATGGCATAGCAAAACATTTATTTGAAATGACAAAATGTCGAGAAATACTCAATAAATCTTTCGGTCTTCTATTTCTTCGTTTAAGTCAAGGGACAATTTCCATGTTTCCTTCAACAGCATATTTTGGGTTGATAACAAAATATATGGGTTTGAACTGGCTAAGTGAATTATTTACGATTATTATTTTTGAATTAAATAATCTTTATTTCTTGGCAACGTGAGATTGTTTATTGGGATAAAATATCAGAAAATCAAGAAAATTGAAAAAAAACCGTTTCGTCTCCTTACTAGAGTTCGGTATTTTCTGTTCGAGCGGGGATTCGAACCTACCTACCTGCCTACCTACGTTTTCCTATCCTATCTCTACCTACCTAACCCGGACGCTAACCACTACGCTACGAACTACTTTGAAAATTGACGATGGAATTCTTTATATAAGTTGCCTCAATACAAATGTAGATCGCATTATTTTTATAAATACAAAATCGGTTTACACAAAATTTCGTCGGATTTTTAAAAATTGCACGATAATCAGAAATGTTCGATATTCAGAATTTCAGATTTTTCAAAGTGAGATTTACCAAAACATGAGATTTTTCTAAACGTCAGATTTGTCAAATCTTCAGATTTTTTAAAAATTATTTTGTTGGCATTTATAAAATAAAAAATGGCAACTTCGGATTAAATAGACGTACATGGACATGCACAAAATAACCTTATTATCGTAAAGACAACTAATAATTCATTCAACTCAACGTAGTGAACTTTTCAACAGCATCGCTTCGTTGCTTATCAACTGAATATCTCCATATTTGTATGCGGTCCTATAGATCACAACTAAATAATCTGTTCGATCGAGGATCGAGAAGTAATGAATAAGGGATGATAAAACAAAATGATTTTTTCGAGCTAATTCCACGGCTGGCAACTGAATATTTGTTCAGTTGGACTGTGGCATAACTATTACGTTTTACGAAATGGTTGTGGTACTTCAACAAAATTTTGTTTACGGTGAACTCACCGTAATGAACTTTTCAACAACATTGTTTCGTTGCTTATCAACTAAATATCTACATATTTGTATGCAGTCTTATATATTAAACTAAATAATCTGCTCGATCGAGGATGTCAATCAACAAAACAAAAATTCCATTCGAAAAAATGATACTGTCTACGCGACAAAATAATTTCTCATATAGAATAACTTTTTTCTTGTTCCAACCGCACAAGCTATTCAGATGGGATTTTTCAATGGAACAAATTTTTTGATAAATTCGCCAAGTACTCTGAGAAATCAACTAAGTAATGATGGTATTACCAACAAAATGATTTTGTCGAGCCATTTCCACGGAGGTCAACTGAATATTTTTTCACTTGGACTGTAGCATGATAATTACGTCCGATTAATTGTTGAGTCAACAAATTCAATTTTTACTAAATGAATTTTGTTAGTTGAACAAAATTTCGTTTTCAGTGCAAGGATTGGACATAATTGTGTCCAGCCGATTACACATTTCATTGACTTATGCAAAATAAATTTTGTTTCCCAACCAAATTATTCTGACAGGCTATGAATAATCGTTCATTTTTCGTACGGATAAGGTAAGTCATTATGTATCCGGACGAATAATGCACGATTATTCGTACGGATATGTATTTGAATGTTGTCCAATAACGAATCCGGACGAATAATGAACAATTATTCGTACGGGTAAGGTAAGTCATTATGTATCCGGACGAATAGTGCACGATTATTCGTACGGATATGTATTTCAATGTTGTTCAATAACGAATCCGGACGAATAATTGTTCACTATTCGTCCGGATAAATGACTTATACCTTATCCGTACGAATAATTGTTCATTATTCGTCCGGATAAGTTATTGGACAACATATTCAAATACATATCCGTACGAATAATCGTGCATTATTCGTCCGGATACATAATGACTTATACCTTCCGTACGAATAATTGTTCACTATTCGTCCGGATAAATGACTTATACCTTATCCGTACGAATAATTGTTCATTATTCGTCCGGATAAGTTATTGGACAACATATTCAAATACATATCCGTACGAATAATCGTGCATTATTCGTCCGGATACATAATGACTTATACCTTCCGTACGAATAATTGTTCATTATTCGTCCGGATTCGCTATTGGACAACATTCAAATACATATCCGTACGAATAATCGTGCATTATTCGTCCGGATACATAATTACCTTATTCGTACGACCAATCGTTCATTATTCGTCCCTATACGTTACTGGACAACATTTAAATACATATCCGGACGAATAATCGTTCATATTCGTTATTCGTCCGGATAACTTGATTTAAATGGCGACATTTTCAACAAATTTCCGGACGAATAGCCAAGCGACTATTCGTCCGGCTTCCGGACGAGTAGCCACAGCCTAAAAAGAAAATCCACAAACTGTATAAAAACTGGATAACAAATAAGACTATATTTGCGGAATCGCAATTCAAAGAGCAGCGTAAAGAATTTGCTAATTATTGAAAACAACTAAAAAGCAATATTTTGACAATTTTGTCATAATATTGCTTTTTAATAACCGAGGCAGCTTCAAATGTTCGTAACGCAAAAACTTTCTGGGATGTAATAAACAGATTTCGCAGGAAAAAGATAAACGCATGTCCGATAACAGGTGAGGAATTTTTTTTTTTTTTTTTTTTTTTATTTAAACTGCAATCTGTCTTTTACACTTGACAATAAGCAATTGGGATGAGTTTACGGGGGTTGATTACGTGGTAACGTCCAGCGACGTACCTACATATTGTCCATCGGTGTATGCTTGTACATTTTTGTTTACGTTCTGTTTTTTTACACACACACACACGTGCGCGCACACACACACCCGCACACACGGACGCATACATACATACACACATACATATACCTGCACAGACACACACACATATACATGTGTGTATACTTATATACACACATATGTATGTTTTTTGTTGCATTTTGTTTTTGTTATTATTTTATTTTTCGTTTTTGGTGGTTAAAATCTGTGTGGAAGGTCTAGCGACTTGTGCCGTTTTAATCGCCTTGTCTCTGAGCGTCGGTCGAGGAGTTGTGTACTTAGCTGTTTCGGGTGGTGGTGGATTCTATCCAGGTAGTTGACGCTGAATTTTTTGATTTCTTCCCGCACTGTGCTTATGCGAAGGTCGTTGTGGATGGTTGCGTTGGAGACGTACCATGGGGCGTTGACTATCATTCGGATGGTTTTGGATTGAATACGTTGGATGATGTTGAGGTTGCTTTCGCTTGCTGAGCCCCATAGTTGGATTCCGTACGTCCATATGGGTTTTATTATCGATTTGTACAGCAGGATTTTGTTTTCTAGTGATAGTTGAGATTTTCTCCCCAGTAGCCAGTACATGCTACGGCGTTTGATGTTGAGCTCGTTTTTTTTTGTTGTTATGTGTTTTACCCACGTCATTCTTCGTTCGAGGTGCATCCCAAGGTATTTTACGCTGTTGTGTTGTGGTAGCGGTTGTCCGTTCAGATTGACTGGGGGGCAGTTTCCTTTTCGCATTGTGAATGTAACGTGTATGGATTTGTTTTCGCTCGCCTTGATTATCCATTTGTCGAGCCATTCTTGTACGTTGTTCAGTGCTTCTTGGAGGGTGTTTGAGGCCTCGGCTGGATCTATACTTGAAGCTAGTAGCGCCGTGTCGTCTGCGTATGTTGCGATTGTGATCCCTTGTTGTACGGGAAGGTCGGCTGTATGAACGGTGTACAGTACCGGGCCTAGGACGCTACCTTGCGGTACTCCTGACTGTATTCGGTGGGTATTCGATGAGTCCTGTCCTTGACGCACGTGGATTTGGGCGGTCGTTCAGGTAAGACGAATGAAGAAGGAAGAATTGAGGTAGCGTTTGTTTTATTTTGAATAGTAATCCCGGGTGCCAAACTTTGTCGAAGGCTTGTTGTATGTCTAGAAATGCTGCGGAGCAGTATTTTTTCCTTTCTAGAGATTCCGATATTGTTGTTGTTACCCTGTGCACTTGTTCGATGATGGAGTGTTGGCTCCTGAACCCGAATTGGTGCTCCGGGATTATGTTGTTGTCGTCTAAGAGTGGTTTTATTCTCCTTAAGAGCAGTTTTTCAAAAAGTTTTGAGATGATTATTGATAGTAAGCTGATTGGTCTGTACGAGGAGATTTCGTTGGGCGGTTTCCCTGGCTTGGGTATCATGATGATTTCGGCCTGTTTCCATTGGTTTGGGTAGTGCGATGTTCGTATGATGCAGTTGAAGAGTGTGGTGATGAATATGAATGCCTTTTCTGGTAGTTCTTTAAGTAACTGACCTGTTATTTGGTCGTATCCAGGTGCTTTTTTTGGCTTGAACTCTTTGGCGATCGTGTTTTTTACTTCGGAAGGTGTGAAATGCCGTATCGGAAAGCTCATTGGTAGAGGACTTTCGAGGAATTGTTGGATTTCTTCTTCGTTGTTGGAGTTTCCTATTGGTGGTGGCGGGGTAAATACATTTGCGAGGTGTTGCGCAAATATTGCAGCTTTATCCGAGTCGCTTCTAGCCCAGTTTCCACCGCGGGTCCTGATTGGGGCGATTGGTTTTTTTGGTTGTTTCAGCGATTTGGTTGCTTTCCACAAGGAATATTCCGTGTCCTTGGTGTTCGTTAGGCCTTAGAGATATTGTTGAACGCTGTCGTTCCTAAATTCGGAAAGAAGTTGTTTCAGGTTTCGGGTTGCTCGGTTCAAGATAGTTTTGTCGTTTCGATTGTGGCTAAGCTGCCAGATTCGCCGTAATTGCCTTTTTTCTGCTATTTTTTCTTTTATGTGTCGTGGATAGTCTATTTTTGTATTTTTTTCGGTGTTTGGCGTTGGTGGGGTTGCATGCCAGGCTTTTTCTATTAGTAGTTGGGTGAGGTATTCTGTTGCATCGTCTATTTCTTCCTGGGTCTTCATGGACAGCTTCAGATTGATGTTTCTTTCTATGCTTTCTCGGTAGCTTTGCCAGTCGGTTTTTCTGTTGTAGGGGCGGGGGCTAGTAACGCGCTTTGTCAAGCAGGTGCTGATTCTAGCAATGACCGGCGAGTGGTCAGAGGACAAATCAGTGCTTGGTTCGATGTTCAAGTATGTTCTCGCAACGCCGTTCGTGACAAAAAAATCAAGTAGGTCAGGGTTTTTTTGCTGGTCCGTCGGCCAGTATGTGGGTTGACCAGTAGAAAGGTGGTCGTAATTTTGTTCTATTATGGTCTTCTCCAGTTCTCTGCCTCTTGGGGTGGTGAGTCTCGAGCCCCATCTTCTGTTTTTGGCGTTATAATCCACTCCTGCCAGGAATCTCGGGCCCAGTGTTAGGAAGAAGTCTTTGAAGTCCTGCTTTTTTGTTAGGTGTCTCGGTGGGCAGTAGACTGCGGAGATTGTCAGGGGGCCATTCCAGTCGGTGACTGTGACGTTGCTCGCCTGAGTTTTGTCCGTTGCGTATTTGGAGTGTTCATGGTGGCTTATCGAGCTGCGTATTAGCACAGCGGTTCCGCCGTGTGCCGTTCCGTCTGGGTGGTTCGTCTCGTAGGTATTGTATCCGGCCATTTTGAAGTAGTTTTTGTCGGTAAAATGAGTTTCAGAAATGAGTAGGATGACGATTTTATTGAGGTTCAGAAAGGCTTGTACTTCGTGGTTGTGGTTTGCTAGGCCGTTGGCGTTCCATAATGCTATTATATAGGAGTTATTCATGTTGATGAGAAAACTTTGTAATTACCGTGTTCAGTAGTGTCAGCATGCTGTTCATGAGTTGGGTTTGGCGTTCAAGTATTGTTTTGAACTCGTTGAACGTTTTTTCGATGATGGCGGCCAGTCCAGGGGTGTCTGATGTCTCTGCATTTTTGGGGTGATGCTGGGGGCTGGTTACGCGCGCGTATGATCGGTCGGGGGTTGTGAAATTCACGGTTGCCGGTTGAGATTGTGGTTCGTTTTCGGTGAATTCGTGTTGTGGTCTACTCTCAGGATGATGCTTTCCTTGCGATGGCTTGTTCGTCCGCTTTTTATTATATCTTGGTAGATAAGGCAGCCTTTGTAGTCTGCTGGGTGTTCGCCATTGCACAGGGCACATGTCGCAGGTGTATCTGGAGTTTTTTGACATTCGGATGTGCTGTGATTGTCACCGCACTTGACACATCTCGGTTTCCTATTGCAATAAGCTTTCGTGTGGCCGTGGCGTTGGCACCGAATGCATTGTACCGGGTTATTTTGTTTTCGGGGTGGCTCGACTTGGATTCTGGCGTTCAAAAGGACGTCGAGTTTTTATATTTCCTTATTGTTCTTGTTCGGCTCTAGGTCCATGAAGAACAGTGGTAGGGGAACCTTCGTGCCTCTACGGAATATGTTTGCTACGTTGCGTACCTCGTATCCCAGTTCGTTTAGCTCTGTTTTTATGTCTTCCAATGGTACTGAGGGATGGAGTGATCTAATCACTACCCTGTACGCGCGCTCTTCCTTCAGTTGGTAGGTATGATATTCGGCCTGCTCTTTCTTCAGCACTTGAATGATTTTTCTGTACGCTATAACGGTCTTTGGCATTATTTTGATTTGTCCGTCTCTTTTTTTTGTTTTGTAGGTGTAGTCACTCTTGTCTATGAAATTTTGCAATTCATCGGATAATTTTTGCATAATTTGTACACCTGGTACAAGAATTGGCGGTGGTTTTAGTGATTTCGCGTTGTCTGTGTTGTTTTCGTTTCTATTTATAGTCTCGTTGATGTTTCGACCGGCTGTTTCGTCTGACGTTTTCGCGTTTTCAGTTTCACGTAGTGGTGTGAAGCGGTTTGTCGTACTTAATGATTGCTGTAGTGATTCAACACTTTCAATGCTCACGCGTTTACGGCGTTTATTGCTGTTTTTGTTTGGGTGGTGAATCACTTGCCAAGCATTAGGCGACTGATCGCCTGTTCGATCGAGCGTAACGAGCAGCGGCTGGTATACTGGGGGCTTACGTGTCGTTGTCGCTGGTCCTGGTGGTGGCTCGTTTTCGTTCCATTGCATTGGAGAGTTCTCGCCTTCAGGAGCGTCAGGGGGCGGATTGGAGTTTTTTGGATCACTGTTGCCAGTCGCTGCCATTTTCGGCATGCGACTTTACGGTTTCGATGCACCTTTGAGTACTTTCACTTTACACTCAGGGAAAAGTAAGTGTATTCGCGTATGTATTGGAAGCAAAATTTGTCGACACTTTTATGGCCTTTCGAGTGATAATAGCTGCTAGGATAAACACGTCCGATTGCCACGAGAGCTCGATGAGGACTGAGGTGAGGAATGGGAACATTTTTATCGTTCAGTTTTACCAATCAGAGAAGCAAGTATAGAAGTCCCCCTGATACCTAGAGTCCCAGTGCTAGACAATTCGATAGATCCCGATGAATATTTCAAAACCATAAAAAAGATGAAAGCGAACAAAGCGCCCGGCCCAGATGGTATTCCGACAGCGTTTTACAAAGCTATTCCCCCCAAATGGAGAACACATATCATATATCTATGCAATAAAATCTTGTCCTCGGGAGAAATACCGAGAGACTGGGGTAACTCAGATATTGTAATGTTCTACAAAAAAGGAGACACTAAAGATACACTCAACTATTGGGGTATTGCACTAGCAAATACATCAGCCAAAATATTTACAACAATATTAGCCAGTAGACTCAACCATTGGGCAGAATTAAACAAAGTCATACCCGAAGCTCAAGAGCGAATCGTTCCTGTGAGGATAACCTGTTTACCCTAAATACGAAAATCTCAGTAGCACTCTGTAAGCCGAGAGGCAAACTTTATCTCGCATTTGTGGACTTTAAAAAAGCTTTCGATTCTGTAATCCACAGCATCCTATGGTCGAAATTAATAAAATTAGGAGTTAGCTCTTAAATGGTTAAACTGTACTGCAAAACTTCTATAAAAATGCAAGATTCCAGGTTCGCGTTAATAAATTTACTACGACAGATGTTAAAGAAATTCAAATTCCGAGATAATTGTCGCGTCAGAGAGTTTACATAGATGGCGTCATGGGGCAAGAAGCCGCCATGTGCCGAACGCCTCAGAATGTTCTGGAAGCGTCGGTTACGATATACAGATAAGTAAGCGTGAGCGAGCGAGTGAGCAGTCGTAGAGTAGCCGAGTTAGAGGCTGGAGCGTGGCCGTGTGATAGGCCGAATGTGAGTGCGAGTAAGGAACGCGAGGCTAGAGAGCGTGTCCAAGAAAGAAATAAAAGAGAGTGTGAAACGATCGCGTGGGTAAACCGCGGTCGCGTGAATCGTCGTTGTAATTATATTATTTATTAAATCAATATGTTCCTAGTTAATCAATTAATACTTAATACTGTTAAATAAAATAAAGTTATTCTCTCTTCTTTCCACATTATAAAGAAGACGTTCTGATCATTTTAAAGACCACTCTCGTTCCTTTCCCGGATTTAAAACTTCAGAAGTGGGATACTTATCTCTCAACCCCCTCAAAAGTGATCTACGGAAGTGGGGACAGTGCGTGTTAAAAACAGAGAACGATTCCGGTATATTTGTATGTACTATATAGATGCACACGTGCTTTAGTAAAATATAGATATACGACGCGTAAAAAAGTGAATCGCGCGTGCGCCGAGTGCGAGAACCGCGTGTGAATGGTGGACGAGCAAGAATTTGAAAATTTCGTGCAGCGGGAGGGCCGAGAAATGGTGCTGGGACGATCATTTGGACGAGGTTACGCAGGACAGCGTGCATCATCAAGAGAAAATATCGTCCCGGGTAGAAACGAGCAAAATGGCGTCGGAACGAGACCGTTTGCACATGTCATTTTAGGAAACGAGCAAAATGGCGTACGGATGGAACGAGATGGACGGGATCACTTACTGCCAGTGACGTCGACTAGCCAGCGTCAGGGAGCGGGAACAGCACCGCCAACGTCGAATGTCTCCCATGAGAGCAGCGAACCGTCGGTAAATCGAGAGCAACCGAGAGGACAATCGTACTATATTATCGACCGAGAGCCACGAGGCAGTCGCGCAGTTGGTAGCGGGGTTGTTAGTAACACAGCAGCAGCAACTACAACCGGTACAACAGGGAGCGAGCGCGATACCAACTTACCATGTGATTCCGGATTTATCAAAGAATATTGAAGATTTTACCGGAGAAGATGATGGTCTTAGAGCACGGGAATGGATCGACAACTTGGAATCGATGTAACGATTGCATCAGTGGCCCGATGGATATTTGCTAACCGCAGCACGAATGCATCTGAAAGAAGGTGCGAGAGATTGGTCTCGAGCACGAGTAAGAGAACTCCAAACGTGGGACGAGTTCCGCGAAGCATTCACCGAAACGTTTATCGTGCGCGAAGATAAATCATCGAAATGGGCACGCATGGAAGCACGTCGTCAAGAACGGAACGAATCGTTATCAAGCTATTTTCATGCGAAAGCAAAACTGTGCGCGCCCCTCGGATTGACGTTCCGAGACGAGAAATTGGAAATACTCAGTGGATTGTGGTCACGTGAGTTGTTTAATTTGGTGATGCCTGCGTATCAAAGAACACAGGACGAATTGTTGCACGACATTTTGTATTACGACAAAAGGTTAGCCAAACAAAGAGGGTCTTTTCGTAACAACCGCGATCCAGTAACGTCGAAACAGCGAAGTCAGCCGAGTAGCGGTGAATCGAGTCGAACACGTGAAAACAGAGTGACAAGTGACAGGCGAAATACAGCTAGTGACAGGCGAGTGCAGCTAACGAAAGCTCGAACAGTGAACGTGTGTGTCACAATTGTAAGAAGACAGGGCATCTGATGAGAGAGTGTCCGGAGGAACGTCGTGGTCCAACGTGTTATAAGTGTAATAAGAAAGGGCATATTAGTCGATGTTGTCGCAGTGGCGACCGAAATAATAACGGCACCGGTAGTAGCAACGAGAACACAACGAACAATAGTGAAAATAGAGCAGTTCAAGCGATTGGTAACAAAAGTGACAGCTCAGCGGAAAAGTATTTGAAAATGGCAACGGTAAATGGTTGCGAAATTCCAGCGTTTATAGACACAGGTAGTGCGGAGTGTACTATTCGGGCAACACGTGCATTACAAGAGCGGTTCGAGATTTTACCGATTAAGAGTAACTTGAAGCCGTTTGGTCCGCCGGAGTTCGTCGTGGAAAGCCTCGGTAAAATCGTCGCAACGATTGTTATCGACGGCGTCGAAGTGAAAGAAACGACGATGAATGTAGTGCCGGATAATACTCAAGCCGTGGATGTGTTGATCGGTCGTAATTACACCGAGTCGCCTGGTGTCGCGTTTAGCAAGAGTGACAACAAATTTACAGTGTATCGAAAACACGACCTGACTGTCGAATGTGAACCGTCAACGTCAACGAGCTTAGCGACGGTTGAGAATATTGTGCTGCCACCGAACTCGATTTCGTTGCTTAACGTTGTGGACAATCAAGAGAATTATTTCGTACCGGTAGCGAATTCGGGAATTTGTGAACGTGAAGTGCCAAAAGGACATGTGACAGTTAAAGGTGACATATCAATTGTCCAGTTTGTCGAACGAGCGACAGAAGAATTAGAAGAAATCGCGGAAGGAGAAATCAACATCGGAGAGGATCAACCAGAAGCCGTGCGTCGGGAAGTGAGAGACCTGCTCAATGAATTTAGAGATTGCGTGTCAACAGGGTTACACGACTTAGGTTGTTCGACGGAAGTATTTATGGACATTAAGATAAAAGAAAACGCTTTGCCAGTGCAATCTAAACCGTATCGAGCGACGAATCGCGAGCGAGAAGAAATCCGTGAGTTTGTGAGTGACTGGAAGAAAGCAGGTATTGTCCAAGAAACAGAATCGCCTTACGCTAGCCCTGTATTATTAGTTAAAAAGAAAACGGGAGAATCGAAGTTGTGTGTGGATTTCCGAAAATTAAATTCAATAACAGAACGAGTTCACTTTCCATTGCCGAACATTGACGATCTCCTCGCGCAAATTCGAAATAGTTCCGTATTTATTGTATTAGATTTGGCTCATGGGTATTTGCAGATACCGTTGACAGAGAACGCGAGAGAGAAAACGGCAATAATAACGCCAGAAGAAACGGTAGAGTTCACCCGTATGATTTTCGGATTAATGAATGGTCCCGCGCCTATTTTAGCAAGGCAATGCATAAAGCTGTTGGTCCTTTGAGAGACGAAGTTGCATTATTTTACTTGGACGACATTCTTATACCCGGTAATAGTTGGGAAGATTTGAAAACAAAATTACGATCGGTATTAGAAGCACTCAGAAAATCGGGTCTTACGATTAAATTGTCGAAATGTCGTTTTTTTGTATTCGAAAGTCTCATATGTTACGTCCCGGTAAATTTTACCTTACCGTGGTCGTAAATAATGCTTCAGTTTCGGTCAGCTGGGAGAGACCGGGGGTTGAAGCGATGTCGATTAATAGACGAGTCCTTTTGAATAATTATTTCGGATAAAACCCACTTACCTTTTCGCTGATGCTTAAGGTATACGTGACGAGTGAGACACCGCGAAACGATCCAGCTGAATTGTAGATCCCTCATTCTCGGGCCACCCGGTGTGTAGCCGACGGCGATTGGAAAGAGACGAGTGGAAAGCAACGGGTGGAACCGTTGTTCGCGGATACTTTCGCGCGGGTGAAAATAAAAATGGGACTCCGCGCGATGAATATTTAAACATAAAAATTATATTCAAAGATAACGAGTTGGATACGGTGATACAATATTGGATTTTGGATTTTATTATTTATCGGAGCGACCAAAGCCGGAGGAGGTCCGATCGGTTTGATTCGCGAATGAAGACTAACTGCCCTTTTGCACTTTTCTCACTGGCTCTGACTATCTTGTCCGAGTCAGTCGAAAATGCCTAGGCCGAGGTTCCCATGCTCTTGGATTGATGCTTCAGCATTTTCCCATGGTGAATCGTCTCACGGCGTTCGTCGCTGCTGAGTTGTGTTTTCTTATCGCTAGGTGAGACGGACCGCGAGCGGTTCGTAATTTATTACGTTAATAATCGATTAAAATGGGCATAATTATGGGGGCAAAGTATCGGGACGAATCTCCAGGACGTAACACATATTTGGGTCACGAACTATCAGCCGGAGGAATCGAACCGGGAAATCACAAAGTTCTCGCGATTGAAGAATTTCCAACGCCAACGAACGTGCATGAGGTACGTCGTTATTTGGGATTGACGAGTTATTTTCGTAAATTTGAGCCGCGTTTCGCACAAATAGCTCAACCGTTATCAAGATTATTGAAAAGTAATGTGACATTCGAATGGAAAGGAGCGCAGCAACGCGCATTTGAATTATTGCGAACAAGTTTAACGGAACAACCGATTTTACAAACATACGATCCGAAAGCGGAAACAGAATTGCATACGGATGCAAGTTCTGCGGGTTTAGCGGGAATGCTAATGCAAAAGGACAGTAACGGTAAATTACGCTTAGTGTATGCGATTAGCCGAAGGACAAGCGAAACAGAGAGTCGTTATCATAGCTCAAAGTTGGAATTATTGGCCATAGTGTGGGCAGTTACACGGTTAAGAACGATGTTAGCGAATATTGCGTTCACGGTAGTGACGGATTGCCAAGCGTTATGTCATTTGAGCACGCAGAAAACTTTGAACCCTCAGATCATCCGATGGAATGATTTATTAAGCGAATACGATTATCGTATCATTCATGGACCCGGCAAAAAGTTAGCACATGTGGATGCGTTGAGTAGAGCGCCCGTCGGAGAACCTGAGATAGTAGAACGACTTAATGTATTATCAGTGAGTACGGAAGAAGACACTGTGCTATTGTATCAGAGTATCGATGAGAATTTGAAACTGAAGAAAGGAATTTTGTCAAAGCCGTTAGCAAAGAGAACACGATACGAACAGGGTTGTGTGGACGGATACGAATTGTGTAACGGAATTTTGTACAAGAGAAAAGGGGAAAAATTGTTATATGTGGTGTCAAAGAGTATGCGGAAAAGCATTGTAATAAGATTTCATGATATGAAGAGTCACCCTGGTGTCGAGCGAACAGTGTCACGAATATTGGAGCATTATTATTTTCCGAGTATTAGGGCGTATGTGAAGCGTCACATCCGAGCATGTTTACAGTGCGTCGTAGCAAAGTCGAAACCTGGTCGTCAAGAAGGTGAGCTACATCCTATTCCCCCGGGAAACAGGCCGTTTGCGATCATCCATATGGATCATTTGGGTCCGTTTGTAACGAGCTCCCGAGGAAATAAATATGTGTTTGCGATCGTAGATAATCTAACAAAGTTTGCGTGGATTAGGGCAGTTAAGGACACGAAAACAACAACGGTAGTGAAAATTCTGGAAGAGCCCAATGAAGAAAGCGACGACGAAGAAGAGCTACCAATGGATGAGGAGGTGGAAACGGTGAAAACGAAACCACCCGATGAATCAGCTGTGATCGAACAAGAAAATGTGATTAGTGTGAGTGAGAGACCGAAACGTACGAAACGTGTTCCGTCTCACTTGAAAGACTACGACTTGGGATTGTGAAATGTGAGCGTGTAAGAAATGTGCGAGTACTATTTATTTTGAGTGTATGTGAAAATGTAAGAGCGAAAAGCTCGAGGACGAGCTGATAGTCGGATGGCCGAATGTTAAAGAAATTCAAATTCCGAGATAATTGTCGCGTCAGAGAGTTTACATAGATGGCGTCATGGGGCAGGAAGCTGTGGCGACTGTCGATATACAGTGAACGACTGTACCGACCGGTCACACCTTTCAGTTTTCACACCTGCGAGTTTCACGCCTTGGTGGAAACTCGCCCCACAGGCTAGGCGTAGCGACGAGATATGCCACTTCCGTACAAGCTCTCGATATATCAAGACCACGCTCCACGTTTCTCATTGTATTATTTTACATCAGCATTAATCGTGTTATAAAGATCGCAAAACCTTGTAATCTCGATTTGGAACATTTATTCTGTACTACGGCCTATTCATCCGCCATAGTATTTCTGGTAACCCCTGACGCGATAATCGGGATTTTTCGGAGTAAAAATTTTCGTAGCAACACGCCGGCCGACATTATATTCGCGCGTGAGCACGTTTTCGTTCCCCGCGTTTCGGTAATCGCGACCTTTTCGCGCCAATACAGGCACGATCTCCGTTGCCGCGCGTTAACAACTCTTTTAAGAGAGGACTAACATATTTACAGTTAATATGGCTTTCGTGAATGAATAAGTGGAGCAAAGCATTTTTCGAAACTTTTATTTGTTAATGTGGCTTTCGAGAGCTCATTTCTCTTTCCCGAGAGGCGCAGACGAACCAACTACGACCATGCCTGAAAACGTTGATGAGGGTTCCACCGACGGAACAAATCGACAGGGCCAGCAAGGTCCTCCGGCAAATGACGCGACCATTTCTGCAACGCGAGCCGTCAAAATTCCTCCATTTTGGAGAGATAACCCTGTGTTGTGGTTTGGGCAAGTGGAAGCAGCCTTCGCCCTCTCATCAATTTCCACCGACTCAACACAGTTCAGATACGTGATAGTCAATCTCGACAACACGGTGCTTCCTTTCGTATCTGATATAATTTCTTCGCCTCCGGACAACGGAAAGTATTTAGCTATTAAAAAACGAATTATTGACTCTTTTGACGAATCCAGCGAAACAAAGTTGAGGAAAGTTCTGCGCGGTGAGCAGTTCGTCGATGAGAAGCCGTCACATTTTTTGCAGAGGCTGCGAAACCTCACTGTTAAAAATTTCTGTATTATAATTAATACAAAAGTGTAGGAAGTTTTTATGCGGACACCGTCTATGATATTTCAGATACGATTTTGAAAATTCAAAACAGGGTGATTGAAGAATAAAAGTGTAGCTTTGTAATATTACTACACTTGTGTGTTTGAAAAATAATGCACCATTGAAGTAAAATTCACTCTCGTGTATATTAAAATCAAGAATCATTTTATTAATATCAATGTACGAATGTACATAAAATTCAAGGTATTTGTGTATCGAAATCAAAAATAATTCACTGAAATAAATATACGAGTGTATATTAATTTCACTTTTTCTGTGTATTGGAATTAAGAACGTTTGATGATATTCGTATGCGAGTATGTATCATATTAACTATGTATGTTGTGACGTAACTTCCGGTCACGTCACTCGTACGAAGGGCCGTCGACCAGTGGACCGAGTTTACGGTCCAGCAGTTCGGTCGCCACTCGTCGTTTCAGGAGAAGGCGTCGGCGGAGACTCACCGCGGTATTTTAGGCTAAGATTAATTATAAGCTCGTATTGTTGTTTCGTACCCTATCCGCGGTTTCGTGCGATAAAAAGAAAGTAACGTCCTGTAAATTAAAGTAAAGTAAAGTAATGTTTGTTAAAAATCACAATCGACCCCGACGTATCACCGCGTTTCGCCGTCGAGTTTCATCCCGGGTACCGAGCTCAACTTTCGGTTTCCGTGCATCGCCGTTGAGATTACCTTGTCGTTTGGATTGCCGAGAGCCGCGGGAGCTACCTTTTCCTTTCAGTTTTGCCATCCATTTTGTCGCGTTTCTCGCGCGACCTCGCCGCCGCTCGTCTCTCGCGAGGAGACTAACTTTTGCCTTGTACCTTGCCTTTTCGCTCCGTTCTCTTTAGGGATCGTCGCCTCTGTCGAACGTTTTAAGTCGAGACCAACGCGGCTTGTCGTGGGCGGTCGGAGGTGCACGCTGGTTCCGTGGCCATTCGATGATGCCCCCCGTGACCTCCTCGCGGTTGCAACCGAGTAGTTGCTGCGCCCACGGCTGTAACCTCGGGTACCACGGTCCGGTGACCCCGGCGCCTCATCGTAGCGGGATTCGGGGAATACCAGGGGTGGAGGTGCTGTTTGCCATGGTGGCGAGTGGGCCCACCGCGGCTCGCACTGATCCGCGAGTCGCGATGGAGGCCTCCCCTTCTCCCCGTCATGGACGTCGCCCGGATCCCCGGAGGAAGCGTGCCCGAGGCACGGCCGACATAGACGTAGGGGGTGGCAATCCTGGGAGAGACGGCAGGCGGAAAGGTACAGGAGTCTATCGAAAATTGCTTTGCGTATCGTCGATCTGATCAATCGGCGGTACGAGCGGTTCAAATAACCCGCCAAACATCGCGCGGCGCGGCGACGCCTAGCTGGCGCCTAGAGCGCGCTAGAGCTGCCTCGCGCGGGACTAGTGGTGGTGGGGAGAGCGCGAGAGCGGGAGAGGTAGGTTTGCGCGCTACGCAAATCAGTCTCCTGCCGGCGTCCGACCAGAGTGGTGACACCTCCGTTCCTTGCCGTTGCCTTGGCCGTTGTCTTTTCCTTCTGCCTTCTTGTTCGAGCTGTTCGGGACCTTCTGGACGCGCAGGTTTCTCGGTAAGCCCGATCCTTTTTCTCTTCAACTCGCGCTACGGTGGTTTGCTCGGTAAAATCAATTCTAACATGCGATCACCGGCATGGCGAATATTGTCGGCCATTCCGGGAGATCTTTTCGTAGAGTCTCTTTGTCGCTGCAGGGGGGAAGCGGGTTGACAATTTTCGGGCACTTGGCCACCCGTCCCCGGCTCGCCCGCCTGCATTGCTTTAATTAATTTCGTTGTCGTAATAGGGAATCGAGCAAACCGCCCGAGTCGCAATTCGAGGGCGTCTCAACAATTTACTTGGCATGTCGAAACTCTAGCTTCCGTATGCAGTAGAGTTGTTTTCTTTATTTCGTTTTCTTTCGCGAAAGTGAGCTCGGGAATTTATTGAACGGGATTCTTCGAGCGACGAAATCTTTAGTTTTATTTCGTTGCTTTTCGTCGCCGCTCGAAGGACCCCTTTGTCGCGCGTGGCCTCGAACAAGCCGGCCCGCGCGAGGTTTGTTTTCGTTCGTTCTCTCTCGCTCTCGTACGTAAGCCGCTCGGGCTACAGCGAGGCGTAGAGTCGCTTGTTTACGCGCGCGGTGTTATGTTCGGTGGTTCGGTCGTGATTACCTTTTGCTTTCGTGAATTATGTTTTCGTTTGCTACGAACTATCTTTTGCCTTCCGTGGACTATTGTTTCGTTTGCCGTGAGATATTATTTTGCCTTTCGGGGCTTCGTTTCGCATTCCGGGAAATATTACCTTTTGCCTTTCGTGGTTTCGTGTCGCCTTCCCGGGAATATTACTTTGCCTTTCGTGTGGCCTTCGTTACTTCTAGTTGCGTTATTTGCGTGTCGTTTCGCGCGTTATCTCCTACCGTATTTTGTCGTGCCAACCTTGTCGAGCCCTTCGTTGGCTTCACTATTTTCGCTACACAATTGCATTGTATCCGAGCCTTTTTTTTTTTGCTTGAGCGACTAACTTAGAGTTTCGTTGCGTGAATCCTCCCGATCGTTGCGCTGCCCTTTTGGCTATCTCTCACTTCTCCTACATTTTGTAACCGGGAGCGCTGTCTCCGCGCCCCGACTGACGATCGCGAGCCCGCGAATGGAATCTTGCTCCACCGTCCGAGGCCCGGGTCCGCTTCGGTGGCCTGGCCTGATTCCGCCGCCACCTCGCGTCTAGGGCCGATTACCTTTTGCCTTCGGGGTCGTTCTGGTCTGGTTACCTTGACCACGGCGATCTGTGAGTTTGATGGCGCCTTACCTTGCACTACCTTGCCTCGCCTTCTCGGCGCGGCGCCACAAACAGAGCAGTCGCCTGGCCGCAGCCAGGGTCGGCTCCCGGGGCAGCCCACTCGGCCCTTACCTTGCTTCGCGATTTTGCATCGGACCGGGGGAAACCCTCGCGGCTAGGGACGATTACCTTTGCCTTCGACGCCGCTCTGGTCTGGTTACCTTGGCTGGGGCGTTCTGTGAGTCTGATGACATCTTACCTTGCATTACCTTGCCTCGCCTTCTTGGCACGGCGTCACAAACGGATCAGACGCCCAGCCGCCGTCAGAGCGTCGTTCGACTACGTTTTCCTTCGCCCTGCCGCTCGGGATAATTAGTCCGATCGATCGTCAGTCGAGTACCGCGCCTATCGACAGCTCTCGCGGAAATTATATTATTTTATTTTTCATTGTCATCTTTACTAACTAATTGTTTCGCGAGGCGGGCCGGCCGTGGGCCGCCCCGACCTCTTAATCAACCATTTGCTTTTGTATCGCTGCTCACCCCTTTTGCCTGAATAAATGACTTGTTAAACGCTAATTTCCGTGTTTCCGCGTATTTGATTTCGTGTCGTGTATTCCCTCCGCCTGTTACTCTCTCGCCAAAGAATTCCCCCCTCTACCTTTCGTACCTCAGCTGTGGAGCTGAGTAGCCGGACCGCCTCGGTCGTCTCGTTCCTCGCGTTACCCGGCCCAACCCGATCGTCGGGGGCGGGTGAATCAAAAGTCGACATGGTCGGCGGCACGTCGTGCCTGGCGCCCTGCCCGTCCTCGCGGCCGCGGGTCAGCGAGAGGAGCGGCACGAGCCGAGAAGGGACGAGATGGACCGCGACAGGAAAATCTCCGTTACAATGTACATAAAAATCAAGAATCGCTTACTGATATTAATACACAAGTGAATATTAAATTCGCTGTATCTGTGTATTGAAAACAAAAAAACTTTTTCTGATAACCGCATACGAGTTTATATTGAATATGTATATTTTTATTGCAATTCGTTTTTTTGTAGAATAGTTTTTCACCCCTTTTGGAAAATACCCTTTTTTTACCCGTATTGGAAAAAAGCGATCTTTTACCCCGGGATGTGGATTTAAAGTAATGAACAATCTCTAGTTATCAGCAAAATTGGAAGAATATACTTTTATTTAGATAGACTTTGTTTTTATAAATATATAATAGTGGAATTGATTCATTCATCCTTGAAGGCTTCCAGAGCATTGAATAACTTCATCACGGCATTATCGTAAGACAATGCCTTCCTTTTCTTTGTGTCCTTACGTTTATTGCCGACTGTAGGGTTTATTTGGAGGAACACTCTAAAAAATATAAAACAGAGAAAATTGCATGTAAAGTTGAATTAAGAAAGATTTATTTGAATCTAAAATTACCACGCGTTAACTCGAATAGTACCTTTGAATAAACTCCAAGCTTTTTTGGATTTCCGGCAGGTATACGTATCCAAATACGTAGTAGGATAAAAATGTTAATAGAAAGCCGTCGAGTACACCACGGGCGCTGACGATGATTTTCCCTTCTAAGACGACGTCACATTTAGCGTTCGGATCGAAGAGTGATTTCCCTGTTGAATGAAGCAACATAGAATGTGTTCATCAATATTTCTAAATTTACTGCATACTGCATTAGATAAGGTTCCGATAAATTACTTGCCTCTGATCAGTAGAATTGGGGAGTCCTGCCTCGCGTACTCAATAACTTCGCTGCCGTTTACGTCCTCCTTTAAACATAAAGCGTGAAACATGTATATTAGTAAACTGGGAAAACTAAGTCATGTATATACGGCTGTTTTCAAACTTCTGCACGTTGGAAAACTTTAGCGACAATATTTTAACCATGAATTTGAAAAATAAGAACCGTTCGATTAAAAAATAGCGTTAGTTAATGAAATACTTATGTGTCCTTTGTACTCTGATAAAGGAATTGTTTTACTCTAACAGAATCGCAAGGAATTGTGAATCTTCGGAATTCAGTAAAATTCGAACTGAGAATGACAAAGCGTGGGTGGGGAGCGTTTCACCAAAAAACTATAAATAGAAAACTTGAATGGTGCTTATCACTTCTCCGCGGAAATAGGAACTAATTTCATATAGATTCGTAGAATTGAACTTTTCCCAGTGAATAAATTTCGGTTAAAGCAGCAAACTTTTTCACGAGTTCGAGAACGAATTATCAATCACCTGCGCGAAATTTTTCAACAGAAGGAAAAGATGAAAATACAGCCCGGGGAATATTTGAATTAATATTCAAGAGATTATATATTCATAATCGGAATGTCAATGAACGGCGTAAGCATTCACGGAATACCTTTAGGTAAAATAAAACACTTCGTTACCCATTCTGTAGGTGATTACGTCACTGCAATATCAAACGATATTAAAAAGTAACTTAACAAAGTAATCTCATATTATTCGGAGAAGGGAGGAAGACTTGAAGAGGATTGTCTCAAATTTCTCTCATCAATCGAGTGTGACGAACGACCTTGAAATTTAGCTTTTATCTCGAGATATAAATTATAGACAAAACGTAAGAATGAAACTTGCATCGATTTTTTGTTTTCTTCAGTTTCAAGGATCGAACGAAATATAGACAAAAAGTACTCACAGATATGACCCTGAATAAGTATTCCGGATCTTCTTTCAACTCCTTGACGAGTAATGGAAACGCTACTGCGAGTAGGGCGATTTCATTCTGTGAAGCTGTACTTGCAGCCTTGGCATCATGAATTAGTTTAAGTACTTCATTGGAGGATCCAACTTGTTCTGTCCCGCTGACGTTTTTAATTTTTCGGGCTTTCAACATTTTTATTTTCTCGTTAAAATGCACGAATTTGCGTAGTGGTTTGGCATTAGCAGTCAAACTTTCTTCCCAAGTTGTTTCGACTGTTTTCCCGAGAAGACGCGAAGCATGATTGACAATATAATTTGGCTTCTGCAGATACGGCCAAGACTTGAACAATTGCACGAGATCTCTAGTCAACTTGTTTATGTCCTCTCTCTGTGTCGGATACGTGTCATTCATTAATTGATCAATTTTGACAAAGTCGATGTTATTTAATTCAAACGACTGAACAAGCTGCCGCTTTTTCTCGAGTTGCGAGCTTGCCGTCTCTGTCGGCGGTAAAAGAGGTTGCCAATCCGTGCAACCGTATTCATCCTGTTTTCTCGCCTTTTGATTTTCGGGACGAGGATCATCAACGGTGGCTTCGTCGATGAGCCGAAGTTCCGCCCGCCTTTTAGTTGCCTTATCAACTTTGCGATAGTTCATTGCGTTGTAGATTTGTTGCCTTAAGCTTTCCATGCCAGACCCTACAACCGCGTTATTAATGAAATCGCCAAAAGTTCTCGGATATTTCTCAACTATCATTTTAGCGATTCTTTCCGAGGTTTTTCTCGAAAAATCTTTTAGGTCTTGGGTCATATAATCCGCTATGCTGGCTACCATGGTACGTCTATCGGCTTGGAAAGCTCTTTGGCCGTTATCGCAACATTCCGTTAGTCGCTTCGGAAACTTTTTCCAGATGTTGCTCCCTAATTCTTCCGTGGAATGGGGGAACAAATTTGTATCACCGTCCTTTTGTGAATGTGATTTTGAAGGTGCTTCTCCAGTTTTGTCTTCGATATTTTTTTGAGGCCGTGGTTGCCACGATGCATTTTCTAGCAATAATATTAGAGAAACGGCAGTGGTCGATTGATTTCCCACGTCGAGGAGGATTTCGTCGTCGTCAATTTCGGTTCCGTCGTCTTCCAACGCTACCTAAATGATAAAAGCATTACAAAGAATGGTATGAATCACTCGAAACCTTTAATTTGATATTTTTAGATTATGTGAAATCAAAATTTAACTTAATAAGATATTGGAAAGCTCCTCTCACACCATAAAGAAGTTTATCATGCAATAATGAAAAATTGTCACTTAACAAAGTTGTAAAATAGAAATGTTTAAACCTTATATGTGCCCTCTTCAATTTTCAACTTAATTGTCGATTTTTCAATGAGCTCTGATATTGTTGATGCTTTTATCATTACTTTTTTTGAGCAATCGGTCGTGCACACTCTGAATAAAGCCATGCTCAATTAGATCTGCGAATAAAATAAAACCAAGAAATCAGAAAGCGATCGGCAAACAAACAAACAAACAAAAAGTAAGAGTTTAAGCATGAAATTGCTGACATGATTATTTATTAACTTTTGTAAGCCAGCTGTACCATTTCGGAAGCACACAAGATAAGGGAATTTTTCTTTTTTCGTGAAAACTGACCTGCAGTATGAGCCCCAGTATTACATACAGTGTGCAACCAATCCGTAGTTTGGCTTAACGCATTTTGTGGTCCCATTATTATATATAAACAGTTTTTCGGTACTCGGCAAATCGACTAATTGTAAACATTCAAATCGAACACGAGACCCGATCTGATAAGCGCGGAGGAATGGAATGAAAAGCGTCTCTAATACTTCGCATACCATGAACAAACGTTGCTCATCGCTCAGGAGAATGCAAATTTTACCGATTTCAACACCGTATTGATAACCGTTTTGTCGAACAACTACACAATCTTCCTTTCTATATGTAACGCCTCTAACTGTCACCTCATTACATTCTTGAATATTATCGGGCAGATGTACTTTTCCCAGTGCCGCTTGAATATCATTAGAATAAATTGTTTTGATAAAATTTGAAATGCACCTCATCTCAATTTCTGGTCTTCTGTCTGCGCCTAATCGGAGATAACTTTGAAACAACTCATGCTTTTCAGACAAAGATTTGGTAACATTAATGTAATTCCGAGTGAATCGAAGAACTCGTTTGAAATAAGAGTGTTTACTCTCGAAGCGCAATGTCCAAACCTTCATTAACGGCCCATACTTCAAAATTAATTCCGGATAATGTCGTAAAAAATGATGTTTGGGGCGAGGTTTCAGACCTATTGTTTTTCGTAACGCCATGTACTCATCTATGATCTCTTGTAAATATAACACACAGGATTTATGAATGGTAGGAGCACAGACTATCTCTACGATTTCAACGAGAAGTAGTACAGCCAGCCATGCATCATTCCTTATGTCGTCAATCTTATCGTCGATCAGCAGCGGGAAAAGTTTGAGGAAAATGAAAATTTGCCACGCCCCACCTACTATTCTTTTTTTTTTTTGCGAAACCGGACATGGCTTGTCTCTCAGGTCTTCATTTGAATAACTGAACGATTCAATGCGTGCATTAAGGAGTGGAAATGAGAACCACCCTTCCTTGACGAAATGGTCAATATAAATTTTTAAATCAAATGCTACTACTCCTTCTAATAGATCATGGCCAATACAAGGCGGCAATCCGGGATCACACACATGAAAATTTTCCAATTCATTGAACTTTGAGTTAAATTTTATCCCTTGGTGATGATCTTTGTTTTTTTTTTTCTCCAATGCGTCATTATAATTTTGTACCGTTCTTCGTTCATACAACATAGACTGAACGTCGTCACTATCAAATTCATTCCGCGTCATTAAACAATATCTGCAAAAATACGTCGACTTACTAAAATTTTCAACAAAACCACCAAGGCCATGGCTGCCCAGATTGTCGCCCGTGATGAAAACGAGTGACCCTTTAATTTGTTCCCCTGAGATATGCAACCCTTCCGTTTCTAGAATTTTCAGATCATCACAAATTTTCCCGTAGACTTTGATATGATCAAAATTTTTTTCCTTGCACAAGGCAACAAGCTTAATTGAATTCACATGTGATCGTAAATTATCCGGAAGATTACCGATTCCCAAATATATTCCGATCAATTTGTACTTGTGAACAGCCGTTCCAATTGGATTCACAACTTCGAATGCGTCTTGATATAAAATTAATTTTAGAGCGTTCGGATTTCGTTGAAAAAAAAACAGAGTCTCTAAACGCAGATCCATCACTAAAATCAGATAACAATTCTTCATCGCCAATCTCACAATTTCTGTAAAGCTCATGACTGAGTGATTTGTCAGTGAATAGTTGTTTCAAGGTCTCTAAGATAGGAACGTAGTGAAAAAACGTTTTTTTTCCGTGATCGACGTTTAATACTACTTCAACAGGTTCCACGAAAGCACAATTTTTTTTATAAAATAGTTTACGTTTGAAGTCGGTGTTAAGTTTTTGGACTGAGACACGGAATGGGTCATTCCCCAAGACTTGATCGACAATAGAATCAATTTCATAGCGAGGGAGATGCTTGTCGTTTAATGACGTCTCTAAATTTTGTTTGACTATTGTTTGGCTCTGTTCATGTGCGTTCATGATACCAAGAACAATGGTTTGAAGGGTAGAAACTGGCACCAATAATTGGCATTCCAATTTTAAAAACATTTGCGCTGTATTCATGTGGAACAGATCGACTGAATTGACGCACTGTATGTCCTTATCTATCATATCATTAGACTGTTCTACAGGGTAATCATTCATCGGGTCCAGTTGCTCCTCGATAATACTTTCATCAAGAAACAAATTTTCGCAACCTGGTGCATTCTCAGTGAATTTCGAATTCGTATTACCCGTAAGATCTCTGTGTTTTTTTGAAAGATGCCCAGTAAAAGAATTTAAAACATCATATTCCTTATTACAATCGAGAAAAGGACATGTAATTTTTTCTTTTTGACGAATGTGGCCTTTTAAATGCTTCAGGATCGCTTGGATCGAGTTAAATTTTTCTAAGCATAGAGGTTTCGAGCAGATAAGTTCCGTGTTCGAAGTATAAGAAGTAGAAGAAATATCAGATGCTATGCTTTTCGGGAGAATTTTATGTGTTCGTAACAAATGTGATCGGAAGGAGACTTCTAGACGGTACACCATTTTGCAACCATTGTAACCACAGTAAAAGTTTTGAGTTATATTTGAATGTATTTTCCGATGATCCAAATACGACCGTAGTCGCAGGGACTGATAGTCACAAAGCTGACATTCAAACATCACGTCTGAAAAATAATAAGAAAACTTCATTACGCTGATCGGGTTTTTTCTAATCCGTTTAATTTTATTTTTAACTTCAAACTTGAAATAACATACACATTGGTGTGGAAAATCGAGCATTGAATCTTGCATGCTCATTTATTGTAGGAATAAGGAGATGGATCTCAGTCTCAACTGTTTGTATGGCTCTGGAAGCCCAAATTTCATTTGCCGATAAGAATTTGGAATAACGGGAAAAGATTAATAAATTTAATCTGATCGCAGACATCATATATCAGTGTTAATTTTTTGTGCGCAGTGAAGAAAAGTTTTCTCCTCCAGGCTAGGAATGTTCAGCGGTCAATGCAGAAAAAAGAGAGATCTCAGCGGAAACTATCAGTATGACTTGAAACTCAATATTTTTTCTGTGAATGGAGAATTTAAAACCATCTGGAAGGTTAATAATCTTTCACTTATCGCAGGCACCCTATGGCAGAGTTAAATTTTTGTGCGCAGTGAAAAAAAGTTTTCTCCTCTGGGCTAGGGATGTTTAGCAGTCAATGCAGAAAAAAGAGAGATCTCAGCGGAAACTATCAGTATGACTTGAAACTCAATATTTTTTCTGCGAATGGAGAATTTGGAATTATCCAAAAGGTTAAAGATTTTTCACTTGTCGCAGACATCCTACGGCAGAGTTAAATTTTTGTGCGCAGTGAAAAAAAGTTTTCTCCTCTGGGCTAGGGATGTTTAGCAGTCAATGCAGAAAAAAGAGAGATCTCAGCGGAAACTATCAGTATGACTTGAAACTCAATATTTTTTCTGCGAATGGAGAATTTGGAATTATCCAAAAGGTTAATAATTTTTCACTTGTCGCAGACATCCTACGGCAGAGTTAAATTTTTGTGCACAGTGAAAAAAAGTTTTCTCCTCTGGGCTAGGGATGTTTAGCAGTCAATGCAGAAAAAAGAGAGATCTCAGCGGAAACTATCAGTATGACTTGAAACTCAATATTTTTTCTGCGAATGGAGAATTTGGAATTATCCAGAAGGTTAATAATTTTTCACTTGTCGCAGACATCCTACGGCAGAGTTAAATTGTTGTGCGCAGTGAAAAATAGTTTTCTCCTCTGGGCTGGGGATGTTTAGCGGTCAATGCAGAAAAAAGAGAGATCTCAGCGGAAACTATCAGTATGACTTGGAACTCAATATTTTTTCTGCGAATGGAGAATTTGGAATTATCCAGGAGGTTAATAATTTTTCACTTGTTGCAGACATCCTACGGCAGAGTTAAATTGTTGTGCGCAGTGAAAAATAGTTTTCTCCTCTGGGCTGGGGATGTTTAGCGGTCAATGCAGAAAAAAGAGAGATCTCAGCGGAAACTATCAGTATGACTTGGAACTCAATATTTTTTCTGCGAATGGAGAATTTGGAATTATCCAGGAGGTTAATAATTTTTCACTTGTCGCAGACATCCTACGGCAGAGTTAAATTTTTGTGCGCAGTGAAAAAAAGTTTTCTCCTCTGGGCTAGGGATGTTTAGCAGTCAATGCAGAAAAAAGAGAGATCTCAGCGGAAACTATCAGTATGACTTGAAACTCAATATTTTTTCTGCGAATGGAGAATTTGGAATTATCCAGAAGGTTAATAATTTTTCACTTGTCGCAGACATCCTACGACAGAGTTAAATTGTTGTGCGCAGTGAAAAATAGTTTTCTCCTCTGGGCTGGGGATGTTTAGCGGTCAATGCAGAAAAAAGAGAGATCTCAGCGGAAACTATCAGTATGACTTGGAACTCAATATTTTTTCTGCGAATGGAGAATTTAGAATTATCCAGGAGGTTAATAATTTTTCACTTGTCGCAGACATCCTACGGCAGAGTTAAATTCTTGTGCGCAATTACTGAATAGCCAATAATATAAGTCATAATGATTTTCTCGGCTGGGTCAAAAATATTCATCGTTCAATGTACAAAATGAAAAAATCTTAGTGGTAATTTTCTGTACGATTCAAAGCTCAAAACTTCTTCTGCGGATGAAAACTTGGTATCGGCAGGATGGTAAATATTTTTTTTCTTATCGTAGACATCCCATCTCACTTCTAATTTCTTGTCCGCAATTACTAGATTCAACAAAGAATAGATGATAATATTCTTCTTCACACTCAAGAAATTTCTATTCTATATTTCTACACAGAGAGAGATTATGAGAGAAAAAAACATTCGAGGTTATCTACAACAATGTGATTAGCATTCGATTTCCGAATTAATAAGTTTTGCTATACTTACAAATTTTATTTCACGATGGAACTCATATAAGTGCGAATAATTTTCTTCGCCGGGCGAGAAATATTAACCGGTCAATGTGTAACATCAAGAGATCTCAGTGAAAACTATTTGTATGGCTCAAAGCTCGAATTCCCTTCTGCGGATGAAAAAGTTGTTATTACCAGGGTGGTAAATTATGTTTTTGTTATCGGAGACATCCCATCTCAATTCTAATTTCTTGTCCGGAATGAGTAAATGACAACAAAGGAGTGATTATAATTTTCTTCTCCGCACTCGAGACACATCTATTAGTCAATATAGAAAATCTAGAATTTTTGTACACGGCACACGCAGTGAGAGATTTCCGATCGAAATTAAAAATTGAAACCCTCAGTGGTAATTCAAAACATATAAATATAAAAAATCAGGATAGCTAATAGTAATGATGTTATATATCGTTCCGGTCATTTGATAATTAAATTCACGATTCAACATTCAAATTCTAAATTTTATAATAGAATCAATTGAACCGAACAAACGTTCTCGTACTTATCGGCGTTCTTCTTAGGCGATCGTATGTATAAGTATGAGAGAAAAAACGTTCGAGGTTATATGTACAACAATCTGCATGATGAGGTTATTTCGTTTCTTCAAATTAATTAGTCTTGTTACTTACCAATTTTATTTCACGACGAAACGTATTCGCTTCTCCTTCGCGTTTTTTAATTAAAACGTGTAACGCTGGAAGCGATATTTTTTTTCACCATTACTCACTGGACTGTCACATCTGAACAAACTCACGATTGCAAGCACAATGATCCGGTAGCCGGCGCGCTTTCTTCTCGGTGTTCTTCTTATTTCCATATAAGGTTATGTGCCACTAGCGCCACGCGTACACCTTTGCGCGCCAACACGCAAGTTTTGGCGCTAAACATATATTTCCATATATATATAAAGTATATATTACTGCACAATACTCATAAATTTTCGAGTGACAGCGTCTTTTTATTTGCTTATTCGTTTCTGCAATTTCATTTACCGTATTCACATGAAAATTCTGTACACTTGCGTGATGATTTTAATCCAAAAATGTTTTAAAGTAAATATACTTGTGTATGAATTTTAAGATACGCATTTATTTCAATAGTACAAGATATATGAATTTTTATTTCCGTTCTCGATTCGTATTTTTCAGAGACAGTTTTGTGTTGTAACGTTACATATATCCTGTTATTGAAATTCATTTGTATCTTAATTTTCAATCATCTGTGGATAAAATCCAAAGTTATATCGCATTTTCAATGGGCTGTCCATAACGTATGAATTCTTATACGCGTGTATTAAATTCCATCGCAAAATATGGTTTTCCGCAACGCATGTTCACAAAATTCATACACTTCATCTTAATATTCGATGTCGTGTATATTAAATTTCACAACAGTTATTGAGATTTCAAGTGATGTATAAATTTTAATATACGAATGCTGTAATTATCATTTCGTACACCCAGTTTGTGAATTTCCCTAACGGTTGCATGGTAAAAGTATTGTAAATTTCATATCATTTTTAACAGTGCTCTCCGCCGGACAGTGCAGCGACACAGTTTTAAGAACGATTTTTCTGGAACACTTGCCGGAGCATATAAAAAGTATTTTAGCTATTAGCGAGGTAATGGACATTTCAAAATTAGCTTTACAGGCTGACAGGATTTCTGAGGTGTCGAAAAGCAGCATCTCCGCTGTCGCAGCCCAGGATCCTAAAAAAGTTACACACCGCAGTGACCACGACCCTACGATGTCAGAGCTGCGGCAGCTCATCGAAGGGTTATCCAAAGAGGTTGCAACGCTCAGATCTCGCTCCGGGCGCAGGCAATCCCGAGGTTCCAGAGCCCGATCTTCCTCTCGACAGCGAAGGCGATTTCCTTCGCGCGGTCGTTCGAATCAGCGCAGCGCAGATAACAGCGGTGAATGTTATTTTCATCGCAGGTATGGGAACAACGCACGCAGATGCGAGGAACCCTGCTCCAGAACGGCAAATAGTAACCAGGAAAACTAACGAAGCCGTCTCGTTTGTTGGCGGCAACGGACGGTCGACGTAAATACCGCCTTACGATCAAGGATCGCAGCAACACTCAATTTTCTTACCTCATCGACACTGGCGCAGACGTTTCCGTCCTCCCAAATCGCTTCGCTCGTACCAAGTTTCCTGTGAATAAAGATTTTAAATTATTTGCAGCGAATGGTTCGCAAATTAATACTTACGGCGAAATTTTATTACATGTCAACCTCGGATTACGTCGCTCATTTGCGTGGATGTTTACTGTCGCTGACGTTTCACATCCAATCCTCGGAGCTGATTTTATTTATCATTACAGCCTCCTTGTCGACATAAGAAACCGAAGGCTAATCGACGACATCACTTCCCTGTCCGTAGACGCAAAAGTCACCAGGGCAAAGTGCGCAACAGTTTCCATCGTCGATCCCAACTGCGGCTACAAAAAATTGCTCGGTGAGTTCATCGACATCACAGTCTCAGCAAACCGAAGCAAGACACTGCCGCACAATATCCAGCACCATATGTCACTTCGGGCCCTCCAGTAGCCCAGCCAGCACGGAGACTCACCGGGGAGCGCCTGAAAATCGCACGGAAAGAGTTCGAGTTCATGTTAAAAGAAGGAATTTGTGTCCCTTCCAGCAGTCCGTGGGCAAGCCCTCTTCACCTGGTTCCCAAAAAGAACAGTGACTGGAGGCCTTGTGGAGATTATCGGCGCCTAAACAAGGCTACTGTTCCCAATAAGTATCCGATTCCACATCTTCATGATTTCACGCACTCACTCAACTCTTGCACCGTATTTTCGACACTCGATCTAGTGCGCGCTTACCACCAAATCCCGGTGGCACCGGAAGATCGTCCGAAAACAGCTGTCATCACACCTTTCGGTCTTTTTGAGTTTAACGCAATGACTTTCGGACTTCGTAATGCCGCACAGAGCTTTCAACGTCTAATGGACACTGTGCTTCGAGGATTTGACTTCTGTCACTGCTACATCGACGACGTCCTCGTGGCCTCGGAAAACGCCGCGCAACACGAAGAACATTTGCGTAAAATTTTCCAACGTTTTCGCGAGTTCGGTCTTTCCATTAACGTTGCGGAGTGCGTGTTCGCCGCGAGTGAGGTTAAGTATCTCGGTTATTCCATCTCCAAACACGGTATGAAACCGTTGGAGGAACGCGTCGCCGCGATAAAAAAACTATTCCAAACCTAAAAACATTACGGAATTGCGACGTTTTCTCGGAGTGATTAACTTTTACCGACGTTTTTTGCGCAACGCGGCTACTGCGCAAGCTCCGTTGCTCGCGCTCCTCACCGGCGCGAAAAAACGTGACAAACGCCCGATTCTTTGGACTCCCGAGACGGAATCGGCGTTCGCGAAGTGTATAAGACAATTAACAGACGCATCGTTGTTGAGCCATCCGCGGGCTAATGCCCCATTGCGTTTACAGACTGATGCCTCCGAGACCGCGATCGGAGCAGTTCTCGAACAATTTTTTAACAATCAATGGGAACCGTTAGGTTTCTTTTCGAAAAAACTGAGCCCGGCCCAGACTCGTTATTCTACGTATGATCGAGAACTACAAGCAATATTTTCTAGTCTAAAATTTTTCCTGTGTTTTGTTGAAGGTCGCCCTGTAACCATTCGAACGGATCATAAGCCTTTGATTTTCGCCTTCTCACAGAAATCAGACAAAGCTTCCCCGAGACAACAACGTCAACTGGATTTCATCGCCCAGTACACCACGGACATCCGGTACATTTCCGGCGATTCAAACGCGGTCGCCGATGCATTTTCTCGTCTCGAATCCATCGCAATGCCAATTCTCGTCAGCACCGAAGAGCTCGCTGAGCACCAACGATTTGACGAGCAATTACAATCGTTGATTAACGGCACAACGTCATCGTCACTCAGTCTTCGTAAGTTGAAAGTCGACGATACGGAAACAATTGTTTATTGCGATGTTTCAGGCACTGAGGTCCGTCCTTACGTTCCGGTGACTCTGCGAAAGAAAATTTTCGATGCTACGCATAATTTATCGCATCCCAGTGGGCGTACGACTAATAAAATGATTTCGGAGCGTTTCGTCTGGCCACGCATGCACAGCGACATTATGGAATGGGCACGAACTTGTCTAGCTTGCCAACGCAACAAGATCGGCAGACACGTCAAGAATCTGCCGCAACACATCGCCATTCCAGACACTCGATTCCACCAGATTCATCTCGACATCGTCGGACCTCTGCCTCCGGCAAACGGTTGCAGATACCTGTTGACGATGATCGATCGTTTTACTCGCTGGCCAGAAGCTGTTCCGATCGCTGACATCACCGCCGACACGGTCGTAAAAGCCTTCTTTTCGGGTTGGATCGCGAGATTCGGAGCCCCTTCTGTCGTCACTACCAACAGAGGCGCCCAATTCGAGTCTCAATTATTTCGAGCTCTGACCAATCTGATTGGAAGCCAACGCACGAGGACGACCGCCTACCATCCAGCATCAAATGGCCTCATCGAAAGATGGCATCGCTCTTTGAAAACCGCGATCAAATGCCATTCGACTAAAAATTGGGCCGATGTCCTTCCTGTTGTTCTGCTCGGGCTTCGAACCAGCTACAAGGAAGACCTCAAGGCCACGGCAGCAGAGATGGTGTACGGGACAAATTTGCGGCTCCCCGGAGAATTCTTCATCGACGAAGAACCCTCGGTGGATCCCCAAATATTCATCGAAACGTTCAGGGAAGCGATGCGAAATATTCGTTCAGCACCGGCGGCACACCACAACAAAACGAGAATTTTCTTCCACAAAACGCTATATACGTGTACGCACGTATTTGTACGAGTCGACAGCGTGAAGAAACCTCTCGAACAGCCTTACGAGGGGCCATACGAAATTATCGAGCGTCTGACAGATTGTGTGTTCAAGGTCAATATCAACGGAACTCCGACAACTGTCAGCACAGAAAGATTGAAGCCAGCCTTCCTGGAGAGAACTCCCACCGAAGCTTCCTCTGGAGCAACTCAGCCTCCTCCATCTTCGGCACAGCAGAGAGCCCAACAGCCTGCGCGGTCCGCCCCATTGCCGACGCAGCAAAACCAGCAGCCTGTTCGGCCTGCCCACACGCCGTCACACCCAGCAAGACAAACGTGGCGTTCAAAGTCGCCGAACGTTAGATCAACGCCATATTCCGACGTTTCGTGGCGCCAGATACGTAGCCTTGTATGTCGCCATTCGCAGCGTTTCGTAACGTCAGTGAGTAACGTTACCGGGTAACGTGATACTGACGCGAATGTGACGCCATTCAGTGCTGCCGCTCTAGCAGCAGCCTAGCGGCGGAGTCTGACACCAGCCTAGCGGTAGAGTCTGACAGCAGCCTAGCGCCAGAGCGTGGCAGCATCCTAGCGTTAGCTTGTAACATGAAAGTAGCGTTCGGTTTCAGCAGCATTATTGGTTTGGTTCGGGCTTCCAGCGTCAGGTTATAACGGAATTCTAGCATAAGATTTCAACAGCATAATGTCGCCAAAACCTGACAGTAGAATGCTGTAAGACCGAACGCTACATATTTAGTCCAGGAACCGGGTTCGAAAAAGGGCCTTTTCATGACACCGGGCCAGAACGATTGTAACCGACGGATTCATGTAGGGTTGTACCCTATCGTACCCTATTTTTGGAGCCCTTTTTCACTCCTTTAGTAAAAACTGAAATAAAAAATCGATTTGCCCCAGGGTGTACATGATAGTACGACTCTTTCGGATGCATTTCGTTTTTGTCTTATTGCACTGCGTCACTCTCCCGGTCTGCAAATTCCTCGCGAAAATGGTCAATTTTTTAATAACAAATGGCTTTTCTCAAAAACTATTCATCCAATCGAGCTCAAATTTTACACATTTCTTAAGTGTACCGAGGGGCATATATTCTGACAAGGAAAGTCTTTCCGCTGACCTCCTTCAATTTTGATGAAATTAAAATATGTCATTCTTCATCAAAATCTAAGAGACACGTATTTTTTTTTATCGGCGGAAAAACGTTTCTAAGGGGTGAAAATATCCCCTAAAGTTGAGACCTCCGAGGGGTAGTTTTCAGGTTTCGCCTATTTTCACTCGAGATAAGCGAATGCACCCAAATGGATAATCAACTTAATGATAAACGATGGAAAATGCAACTGGTTTCATATCGGGGGGTTGCACAGGAAAAAAGTTATAGGGGTTGAAATTCACAAAATCGTTATAACAAAAAAACTATAGCACCTATCTTGATGGTTTCAATTGCATTTTGAAGAGGGCAAAAAAGTAGTAGATACGGGTTTTTGCGTTTTTCCCGCAAATGAAGTTAAGGGGGTGAACTACCCCTATATATGTCTACAGTAAATCTCAATAAAACGGCAGTATTTCTTTGTTTTCTTATTTCTTCTCCTTGTGATACGTGTTTTCTTCCAATTTTCAACGTCTACATCTCAAACGATGGATAGATTTTTCTGGAAATAGCATTTTCATAACTGGTGAAAGCGATAGAACCAAAAGTGTGCGTCCAATCTTAATAAGTTGTTTTTTATTTGAAGGCAATTTAAGACACTAGTTATACTTAAAAGATTTAATTTTTAATGTATTTAAGCAATGAATTTTACCTAATTGAGCAAGGAAATTTCGAAACAATAAAATTTCCCTCTGAAAATTCGACCACTCTATCAATTTTTTATTTTTTGTCACTTTTTACGGTATCCATACCAATCACATCCGTAGTTTCAAAGAATTTTCGCCGAAAATTACATATGGGTTAATTTTTACGGATCACCATTTTTTTTATTAGTCAATATTGAATAAGCCAGAACATGAATTCCAAAAATATCTACACCTTATGATCTCACGAAAATTTAGTAAATATTGACGCATTTTCATAGTTATCATAACTCCCCTCTTTCTTAACGGTGTTATCTGGGAATCACTTCTGTTCAGTTTGTGACTCGCTCTCAAAATTAGATTTCAAATACGACGTAGAAGCAGTAACAAAACAGCGATCGCGGCATATATTCACCACAGTCGGCCATTTTTCTTTTACACGAAAGCAGTCACTTGTAATTCGAGACTATTTAAAACGAAATTGTAAATATTAATCAAAATGAAGATAAATCCTTTGAACGTTATTAGAATGCTTCTCACAACTTTTGAAGTTATGCATTTACCGGATTCACCAGTAAATAACGATGAAATACAATTGAAAGAAAACTTTGAAAATATTTTGTTGACTGCAATGAACGAATACAGTGGTTTCGAAATGGTGGAAGAAAATTCTTTGCATTTTGAAGAACCATTCAAGGATTGGGAAATGGAAATTGTTGAAGATAAAGAATGGTCAAACGCCCTGCATGAACCAGAATTTCCGCCTGATACATGCACTCGTGATGACGAAGGCTTATCTTACGAGTACAAATTAAGGGCCGTTGAGTATTGGCGCAGCGGGAAGAAAGGAAATTTAGGTTTGGGCAGTGTTAAACAAAAGTTCAAGAGAGTGCAATCTATAAGACAGTTGCGGCGGTGGGCGCACAATTTGAACAAAGGGGGCACGTACAAAGAAAAATTAGCACGTATTTGTGCTTACACTTTGGAAAATTTCAAAGTTGCTGTGGATGCTGGTTTGATAGTGCATGATTCCGATTTGAAAAGATGGACCTTACATGCTCAAAGAGAAATAGGGCATACCGATTTTCGTTTCAAAGCATCTCGTACGTGGATAAACTCATTCAAAGCAGCTCATCGTATCGTATCGAGAAAAATAAATAAATTCGTTACATCTAAAACAATTGAAGATGGAACAGTGTTGGAACAACAAATTCGAAAATTTGTCGATGACGTAAAACAAAATATTAAAACTTACGGATTGTCAAATACATTCAACGCAGATCAGAGTGGCTTCCAACTAGAAATGCATTCCGGAAGAACTTTAGCAGTCGAAGGAGAAAAGCAAATACAATGTCTTGTACAATCAGTCTCTTCTATGACCCACAGTTACAGTATTCAACCGACTATATCAGCTGATGGTAAGCTGTTATCTCCTCTATTTTTGGTTTTAAAAGAACCAACTGGCAAGATTGGTCCAATAGTGGAAAAGACGCTTTTCAGACCGGATAATGTGTACATAGAAGTATCCAAGTCTGGGAAGCTTACTTCAGGTATAAATTACACACCCACTGTTTTTGTATAGATATTTTTTCGAATGATGAAAATACGTTTTTCTATTTTCAGATCATTTCAAAACTTGGTTACAGCATGTATTGTTCCCGAAAATTGGTCAAAAATCTTTATTACTGATTGATTCTTGGACTGGACACTGTCCCCAAGCTGTACTTGATGTGAAACCTTCAAATAGAGATGTCAAAGTAATGATTACACCTAAAGGAACTACCGGAAAAATTCAACCCCTCGATGTTTTTGGATTCCGAGTATGGAAAAATTTTGTTAGACATTTTTCTGATCATTGTCTTTCGATGGATTATGATATTGATTTGCATTTGAGAAACAATATCATAAAGCTGCAGTCACTCGTGCATAACCAACTGTCGTCACCGCGTTATATCGATCTTTTCAAATATTCTTGGTACAAAAGTGGTTACATAGAAAAAAAATCAGCGAATTTTGAAAATCCTGTAGATTTTGCATTTGGAGATTCCTGCAACTCACATTGTGAAGTTCCAGGATGTGAAAATGTTGCTATTATTCGCTGCTCCTGGTGTAAAAAGTCGCTATGTTTTAAACATTTTTTTGATGACTATCATTACTGCAGTACTTACAACGGCTAGAATAGCCTGCGATTATATATTCGCTTCTATCTATCGCTACAGTGATTATTTTGTTAGACTGTTTACCTATCATCAATAAAAGATAAAAGCATGTTGCACGTTTTCGTTTTTTTTCGTTGACTACACAGTTTTTCTATGTGACATCCCGAAACTTTGTCTATCTACCGAAACAAATATGTGTAAGCGCTTATCGTACGCCTATATTATCTCATTGCCAAATATAAATCAATCGGAATTATCGATAAGCCATATATGTATACTTTTTCATCGAAAAATCGATCTATAAATAAGTTGGCTTCTAGATAAAACCGTTCATTTAATGATATATACGTGGCACGGTTGTTGTAAATTTGAAGAAAACACGTATCACGAGGAGAAGAAATAAGAAAACAAAGAAATACTGCCGTTTTATTGAGATTTACTGTAAACATATATAGGGGTAGTTCACCCCCTTAACTTCATTTGCGGGAAAAACGCAAAAACCCGTATCTACTACTTTTTTGCCCTCTTCAAAATGCAATTGAAACCATCGAGATAGGTGCTATAGTTTTTTTGTTATAACGATTTTGTGAATTTCAACCCCTATAACTTTTTTCCTGTGCAACCCCCCGATATGAAACCAGTTGCATTTTCCATCGTTTATCATTAAGTTGATTATCCATTTGGGTGCATTCGCTTATCTCGAGTGAAAATAGGCGAAACCTGAAAACTACCCCTCGGAGGTCTCAACTTTAGGGGATATTTTCACCCTTTAGAAACGTTTTTCCGCCGATAAAAAAAAATACGTGTCTCTTAGATTTTGATGAAGAATAACATATTTCAATTTCATCAAAATTGAAGGAGGTCAGCGGAAAGACTTTCCTTGTGAGATTTTGGAAGCTGTACACGCATTTTTTAATTAATATAATGAGTCATAATAAAAATGGTATTTATTTTTTTGCGGGCGATCTAATGAACCGATTTTAATTTTCGACCCGCCAAATTGTTCGTTTTTTTTATATCTACAAATAGTTACTGAACTTTTTTTTCTCCGATCAATAGTTTCGACGGTATATCTCAAAAACATGGTTTTGCAAACTTTGACCGCGTGCCAAAAAGGCCCCCTAAAATCTGTGGTTGGAAAGTGCTAGGCCTTCATCAGGGACATCAGCCCTCCATGAATCCGTCGGTGAGTATCGTTCTGGCCGAGTGTCATGTAAAAATATCCGGTTCCTGGACTAATTATATAGAAAGACCCAATGTTAGAATTGTTGAAATGTTGAAATCAACCCTCGAACAAAGTTGACAACATTTTTTAATGGTACAAGCCATGTATTATGTGCATTGCACAATATTATTGTATTATAATCAGAAATGATTTTGATTGTAGAAATGTCATCTGAAATTACCATATAAATTAAGAAACGAGCGAAAAGAGCTTGAGTAACGATATTTTGGCCATGCGGCGCTAGTGTCTCTTTTGACCCGGCTTCGCATGGAATATATTTTGCCAGTGAGATTAAATTTCGGGCAATTGATGGGAACAAATTATAATCCAATATTCTCCGTATAAAAATTGTTGAAACGATTGAAAAAATTCTCAACTGGTAACCCTTCAATCCCAAGCGGGCTGGTTCAAAATATAAATATTAGTTCTTACATCTCTATTGGGAGAGGCAAGGATAATCGCAGGAGCAAAGTCAGTTATCATGGTGCTGGCGACGAGGGTTCGATTCCCAGCACGTAAGTTATAATTTTATTTTTTTAAATATTTATTTACATTAATAACCTTCCTCAAGCCTCCTTCGAACCTGTTTTTGCCATTTTTATTTCCTTTCATTTATTTATTTCATTGAAAGCCAAAAGTTAAACCAATAACAAAAATCGACAGTTATTGCGGGCTTGAGATACAGTTTTTTTCGAATTTTCAATAGAAAACGAAAAAGGGCCGGAAAAATTTAGTCAAGCTTGAAAAAAAGTCAACTCCATATGTCTATTTGATCAAAAATTATTCGAAGTTGATTGAATTTGAACGGGTGAATTCAGTATTTGCGCGATATTGCATTTCACCAACGTATAGGAACTGCGAAAATAAATAAGAAATTGATGAGTACTTTCTTCGCATTTCTTATGCCAGTTAGCATGAACCACCTCCCATACTCTATTGAATTATTAGCCCTTTGCGTTAAAGAGAGATGCTGTAATGATTATTGCAAAAAAATAGATCTCCTGCCCTAACCAAATTTATATAAATTTTTTTTCTTTAATTTTGTCTATAGAAGCTTTTATAATTTAAAAGCTTCTATAGATGCTAATTGCTAATTGTTTATGCTAATATGCTAATGCTAATTGTTTAACACAAAAATTGAAAACAAAAATCAATTTGTTTATAAGTACGGAATGTACGCTCTTTTTGCCGCCGTTTTTAACCAACTTAATTATTTAAAAAATCACTTCTCCTCAAGGTCTGTGTTGTAGGAGGACTATTTGGGATCAATTTTTTCCTAGTTTCATTGCACCACGATAAATTTCCAGTCCGGGATTGCGTTAAAAAAAGTCGGTTTTTTAACAACAAATGATTTTTTTCGGAAAGTATTGAGACGGGGTGCACTTCTTAAAGAGAATCACACCGACACCTGACGCGGCCGTGGTCCAGTCGGCTGACAGGGCTCTGGGAAATGGTAGAAAGTTGGGCGCCAGTTGACTTAATTGTCAACGAATTTATAGATTTTAGCCGGCCAGCGCGGACATGAGAAAGCGGGTACAATTGGCGGACCAGATTGAGAGACGAGGCAGAACGGCGAGGAAAGTGTAGAGAATAAAAGTGACAAAGACAGACTTACGGTAGTTGAGCAGGCAATCAATTTATTCCACGAGAAGACGATAAATGTCATACAGGCTTAATGGTAGCTGGATCTCTGACAATTCTCCTCACAGTCACTCGCTATAATTTTCCGCAGGCGTCTCTATTCGACGAAAGTACAAAACGACGCGACGTATCGCTCGGACGTAAACGCAGACAAAATCACGTGGAAAAGCAACGACGCTAAATTAAAACAAAGTGCTCGACGTTCGACCTAGTCGTTCGATAGCAGAGCGAAGAATGTGTCTCGAGCCCTTTGTCGCCTCTGCCTCCTTGAATAATTTCGGGAGTGGGACCAGGGCCCGAGCGCGGCGATCTCTAGCGCTTCCCCGTGTGACTAGTTACGCGTCGTCACACATGATTGACGAATTTGACAGTTTTCTTTACCTTCCGATCGGACTTATCGGCGAAACTCGAACGAACGAGTCGAGAGCGAATTCTCCTGTCTCATCCCCCACCACCAGACCTTGACATCGTGAGTGAGATCCTTTTACCATCTTGGACATTTTGGAACCTGTAACTTTCATTCCAAAACACATTCCTCGCCATTTGACAAAATTAGCCTTGACGTCCCTGGTTAGGTTATATAACGAAGATAATTACTTTATTAAGGGCGTAATGAGAGGCTTTAAATTTGCCTTAGAGAATACAAGAATAAATTTTGTGTAGTTGTGATAGTGACTGTCGAATTAGTGGCGTTTTTGTTGTTGTTGGTATTTGGCGGGAACGATGACCGTGATCGGTTCCGTCCCACGAAGCTCAGGTCGTTCCTCCATTATTTCGTCGAGGGTTTTGCTTACTCTTGGTTTTGTCAAAGTGCGGATTGCGAGGGCGCGTTTTTCCTCGGACAACTTAGCTGCTGTTGTCAGATGTTTGTTCGCGATGGTCGTTGCAGCTGACAAGGCGTTCTCTCGAATGAGTAATTTTCTAACCCGATTCGGTGGATCTTTGGGGTCGGTGAAGTTGGCCTTGACGCGTCGTCGGAGTTCTTCTTCACCCTCGTTGATCAGGTAGCGATGATCTTTCGGTACCAGGGAAGAGGGCCATGTCGCGTAATTCAGTCGAAGCCAGTCGACGATATCACCGTACCGAATATTGCAGTCTGGGCATTCGGGACAATATAAGTCAATATCGCGTCCGCAACCGACACAACGTTGGAGTGCGTACTCGTGCTCTATCCCTTGCGGGTAAATGCAGTCGTCGGCGTCGAAACCGTCGGCGCCACACACGGAGCAAAATCCTGGTCGAAACGGCCGGTTGCATTCTTGGAAGCGGTGCTCTCTGGAACGACAATTCACGCAGCCATTGATGTGTTGTTTGCCGACTGTACTGACGAAGGTCTATGTTCCGCCGCTCACCATCTTTGACTCCTGACGTGCGACCAGCATAGAGGCACGCTTGACAATCAAATCCTTCAGCAGTTGGGGGCTCAGGATGTGACAATCGGCGAAATAGACCGTCTGACCGTCACCAGTCGGGTTGGCCATTGCGGGGACACCTAGTTCCTGAAGGACGTCGTCGAACGATGGTAGTTCTCCCAGTGGTAATGGTTTAATCATTACGGACGGAGCGATGACGGCGCTGGGGACATCTGTCGATTTTTGCGGTTTCCCTTCCTTATTGACCGTATAGGCGGGCTTTCCTCAGCTGGGAGACGGTTTCGCCGTAGATTTTCGGCGTAAACTTGGGCGTTCGAGATCCGGGTTGGTTTCGTCAGCTTTAGTTTCGGCGGAGGGAGGTCGCGGATCTCGCGAATAATCGCTGTAACCTCCGATTGCGCTGCTTTGGTCGAAGTAGCTGAGGTCATTGACTCGTCGATTGGGGTTAAGCCTTTTCCCGTGGGTTTCTTTGACGAGGTCGGTTTTCCGACTACTGTCACGACAGATTTGGCGGAGTCGTCAGATTCATCCGAGTCTGCTGTCGAAATTTGTCGCCTGGCAGCTGCTTCTTTGGCTTCCCTCCGGGCGGACCGTTTTGCCCGGACAGCGTCCAATTTCGACTCAAGCTCGAGTTTTAATCTCAACAGTTTGTCGAGATCTTCGGCTTCGGCGTCTGAGGCGGACTCTGAATATAAGTCAGGGTTGTCAAACTGCTCGGCGTCGTCGTCGAGGTAGTCGTCGTTGTCGGCGAATTGGTCTTCTTCCTGAAGTCCTTGGTCGCTTGACGATGGTTGAGGCTCCGGTGCTGATGCCATCGTTAAGTCGCTACATCAATTAGATTCGGTTACATTACGCAAACTTCGGCGGGGAAATTTTAAGTCGGTAACAAAATATTTCCCGATCAATTTATCGTTTTTGTCGGCTAATTCAACTACCATAGAACCTACAATTCTTCTGACAATCGCCGGGCCTAAATAGCGATGTGCCAGTTTTGCTGAATAACCATCGGCTTTATTACTCAATTTTTTGTTTGGGTAATAAACTTCCATTCCGGGTTTCACACTAAATTTTTCGGTTTTTCCCGCATTTACCTTGTCGATCCGTTTACTTGCTTCTTTTCTAATTTGATCTTCGACTTTGTGTCGTAATTCATCGAAACGTGATAATCTTTTGACCCATTGTTTGACTAATTCGTCAGTTATTTCTTGTTGTTCGTTTACACAACGATCACGGCTGTTAGTGATTGCTTCGCGGGCATGGTTCAAGTAAAAGGGTGAAACTCGACTGCCGGCATGTGGCACGGTGTTATATGCTAACTGTAATTTTAAAACTTCGAAATCCCATTCGTTCTGTTTTTCGCGAATTGACGCGGAGATCATTGGTTTCATAGTTCTATTCACGCGTTCGACGGGGTTTGCCTGTGGGTGAGCTAACGGGGTTGTGAGGTGTTTAACTCCCTTCGCTGTCAAGAATGCTTTTACTTCTTTATTTATGAATTCCGTGCCGTTGTCGCTTATAATGGATTCCGGAATTGTTCCCCAGCGGTCAAATACTGTGTCTAGTGTTTTTACCACGATTTTCCCCGTTTGATTGTTTACCGGGAATAATTCGACGTATTTCGTGTAAAGGTCTTGGATGACGAGAATGTAATTATTTCCCCTTTTCGAACGTGGGAAGGGACCAACGGTGTCGATTGACAATTGGGCCCAGGGTTTAACAGCGGTCTTGTTTGTTGTTGACTTTTTATTGGATTTTGATTAAATTTTACCTTGAGGCAAATTTCGCATTCTTCGACGAATTTCCTGACATCTTGTGTCATTCCGGGCCAGTAATACGTTCGTCGGATTCGCTCGTAGGTGTTGTCTCTTCCCAGGTGTCCTGCCTGTGAGGGTTCGTGATTTTCACGCAGGATTTCCAAGATTTTGTCCGGTTTGACGACCTCTTTCCAAGGGTGTTCGTCGTCGAAAAGGAATTTTCCGTAGTCCGGACGATAATAGTATAGTTTGTCATTTTCGATTTTCCACTCCGAGAAACGCTCGGGGGACTTACTGACAATTTCGAGTTTGGCGTCGTACCAGTCTACAGACTGGTGGCTTCTACAGACCCGTGAGTGTCTGTAGAAGCGTTCTTTTTTCTGTACTTTCCTTGACTGTTGCTTCCCACGTTTGACAATTGGCAGCGACGTCGTGCATGCGCGACAGGGCGTCAGGCGCTTCGTTGGTTGTTCCTCGCTTGTATTTTACGGTCATATTATGTTGCAACAGTTGTATTGCCCATCGGGCCAGTCGTCCTATGGGATCCTTGAGTCCGTAGAGCCATTGCAGGGCTTGGTGGTCTGTTACGACTGTAAAGTTCATTCCCTCGAGGTAGCAACGCAATTTTTCGACTGACCAAACCACAGCCAGACATTCCTTTTCAGTCGTGGTGTAATACAACTCCGGACCGCGCAGTGGACGGCTCAAGACTTCGAGTAGCCGTTCTTCTTTGGTTTCAGAGTCTTCTTGTACCAAAATTGCGCCTAATCCAGAGTCACTTGCATCGGTGTACAATGTGAATGGCTGACCTGGCACTGGCGTGTAGAGTCTTGGCGCGTCTGCCAATGCTCGTTTGGTTTCGTCGAAAGCTGTCTGTTCGACTTCAGTCCAATTCCAAGGTGTTTTTGGGCTAGTCAATTTATTTAATGGCCCTTGGACGCGTGCAATGTTCCGCAGATGACGGTGGTACCAATTAACTAATCCGTTGAATTGTCGAAGCTGTGTTCTGTCCTTTGGTGTTGGGAAGTCGAGGATTGGTTGGATTTTTTCGGGGTTCGGTCTCATGCCCGATTCGTCGATGATGTATCCTAAGAACTTAACTTCTTTGAAGGCAAAACAGCTCTTCTCGCGGTTGATTGTCAGTTTTGCTTCGCGTAAAACCTCGAAAAGCAATGACAGGATTGTCAAATGTTCGTCGAGCGTTTGACTGACCACAATCCAGTCGTCGAGATAAGTGAAAACTTGGTCTCCGAATTTATTCGGCAGTTTTCGCTGAGAGATTTTTTCTTTGATCCTTCTCTTGAGTTTGTCCATAAGTTGTTGAAAAATCGAAGGGGCGCCTGTCAATCCGTACGGCATTCGTACCCATTCGAGAAGTCCTTTTCCTTCGACAACGAATGCGGTGTATTCTCGGCTCTTCTCTTCCATTGGTATTTGATGGAAGGCCTCACTCATATCTAACGTTGAAATGAACTTTGCTCCGTGTAGCTGCGATAATATCGACTTCATATTGTGAAGTGGATACGCGGGCTTCGCGGTCTGTCGATTGACTGGACGGTAATCGATGCACAGCCTTAGTTTCCCGTTAGCTTTGGGTGCGACGACAGGTGAGCATGCCCAGTTGCTGTTGCTCCAGGTAACATATCCCTTCTCGAGGAGCCGATCGACTTCTTGGTCAATGAATTTTCGGACTGCCTCGCTCCGTCGATAAGGCTTTTGGCGATGGGGTGTTTCGTCTGTTAGTTCGATCGTATGTTCGATGAGGTCCGTCAAGCCGGTGACTTTGGTTTCCATTTTCTTGAATTCGTTCTCGAGGAATTCCTGCAGTTTTCCGTTTTCGTCTATCGAGAGTGCCTCGAGTTTTGCCCATTTAGCGCGTTGAGTCGAGAAGGCGTACGAAAACTTGCTTCCGTCGAGTGTCCACTTCGCCGTGGGCGCGTCGACTTTTAGTTTGAATGCCGACCAGAAATCCATTCCGAGGACAAGGTCGCTCGATAAAGTCGGCAAAATGCTGAACCATTGCGGGCCGTAAACGTCACCGACGTCGATGATAAAGCAGGTTCCTCCAATTGTTTTTATTGTCGATTTGTCCCCGAGTCTGACGCCCTTTTCCGACGTCGCGTCTTTGACTGGCTCCTTGATTTGCAGTTCTTTTATTTTATCGTATGCGGCTTGACTCAGGTACGATTTCTCGCTGCCGCTGTCAAGGATCCCTCGGATTCTTTTGCCGAAGATGTAGATTTCGACTGGAACTCTGGTTGCTTCCTTTGGCTCGCATAAGCCGTTATCGGGACGGAAGATTCGACGTTCTTGCAATTTTTGGGAGACTGCGGTCGAAACGTTCGATGGTCTCCAATGTCGATATTCCTCAGCGTTAACTTCATCGTCCTGGAAAGTTTCAGTGAGATTCAATAAATTAGTCATTGTGAGGAGTGCGATTTCCTCAGTGGGATCAACGTGTTCGCTGTCTAGTATGAATTCGTCTTTTATTTCTTCATTTTGATCCCGCGTGGTCTCTTCCGTTTCGAGGTCACTGTCGGAATCGATGTATTCTTCGTCGTTGAGGATTTGTAGCTCGGATTCTTTGCGGATCTCCGTTGCTGGTTTCTCCGAATCTAACGACTTTGATTCCTGGATCTTTAGTTTCGGTTTTTCGATCACCTCGTTTGAGCCCTTGGTGACAGGAACTTGAGGTTTTGTTTCTGCCGGGCTTATTCGTTTCCCTGCATCTTCGGACAGTCTTTGTTTACATGGCCAATGGTTTGGCAAACGTGACAGATTTTATCCTGTCTTTCAGCCTTGCAGAGGCGAGATGAGTGCCCCTTCTCGCCACAGTTGTAGCAGAAGTATTTAGAGGTGTCGGTATTACCTTTTGATCGTGAAGCTGTGGCTGCAGATGTTTTGTCGTGCCCTTTTCCCTTTCGGTCGACGTTAGTCAAATTTTTCTCGAGTCGTTGTTGTGTCAAGGTCTTCGAGCTATCCCTGGATTTCTTCGGTTTCGTTTTATTTGACGAGTTCTGCTGCATTGCGTCGAGATTTGTTTGATCGTCGTCGCTACTCTGCTCTGAGTCGACTGACTCTTCCTCGGACGTCGTGGTATCTTCTCGTAGCACCTTTAGATGGCTTTTGCTTGACGAAGGCCTCGATTCCCTGCGAATATCTTCTGACGAACATTGTTGTATATATTTCCTTTTATTGATGTAATGGAGGAAATCTTCGTAGTTGTCAATTGGTAAGTTTAAAACTTCGAACGTGAGTGAAGGACTGACTTTCATCAGTATTTGTTGTAGTTGTTCACGGAACGGGGGCGGGGTTCGCATTCGTTCGTAAATTAGGCGAGCTCGACATGCGAATTCCGCGAGGCTTTCGGTTTTTTCCAATTTTAGTTGGTTGGCCTCTAACAACAAAATTGAGTCGTCCTTTTGTACGCTCCACTGGAATCGGAACGCGCGTGTAAAGTCTCTCCACGTTCTCCAGTTCCCACGATTTAGCAAGTACCAAGCGCGGTAGGACCCTTCGAAAATGTTCGACAAATATGGTACAAAGAGGTCTTTATAAATCCCGCTCGCGTCTAATTGATCTCGCAAGATTAAGAGGAATTGCTCGGGATCTTTCTCGGTTTTCGGGAATGACAATTTCCAGCTACTGACAACTCTTCCGATTTTAAGAGCGGAATCTAATCCCCTCGGGGAGTCGCGTGCGTTTGAGTGGCGACTTCTTTCTTGCACTGAAAACAAAATTTTGTTGAAGCATTCAAAATTTTGTTGTCTGGACGATATAATTTTGTCCGATACGTTCAACAAAATATAATTTATAAAACTATAGACTTGTTTGTTGACCTGATAACCAAATTACTATTTGAATTTACAAAATCTTATGATACAATTGTGGAATGTGCATTTGAAATAACTAAATATTGAAAAACATTGAATGGATATTCAACTTTTCTGTGTCCTTTATTAATCGCATAAACAATATATCTTCATGGCATAGCAAAACATTTATTTGAAATGACAAAATGTCGAGAAATACTCAATAAATCTTTCGGTCTTCTATTTCTTCGTTTAAGTCAAGGGACAATTTCCATGTTTCCTTCAACAGCATATTTTGGGTTGATAACAAAATATATGGGTTTGAACTGGCTAAGTGAATTATTTACGATTATTATTTTTTAATTAAATAATCTTTATTTCTTGGCAACGTGAGATTGTTTATTGGGATAAAATATCAGAAAATCAAGAAAATTGAAAAAAAAACCGTTTCATCTCCTTACTAGAGTTCGGTATTTTCTGTTCGAGCGGGGATTCGAACCTACCTACCTGCCTACCTACGTTTTCCTATCCTATCTCTACCTACCTAACCCGGACGCTAACCACTACGCTACGAACTACTTTGAAAATTGACGATGGAATTCTTTATATAAGTTGCCTCAATACAAATGTAGATCGCATTATTTTTATAAATACAAAATCGGTTTACACAAAATTTCGTCGGATTTTTAAAAATTGCACGATAATCAGAAATGTTCGATATTCAGAATTTCAGATTTTTCAAAGTGAGATTTACCAAAACATGAGATTTTTCTAAACGTCAGATTTGTCAAATCTTCAGATTTTTTAAAAATTATTTTGTTGGCATTTATAAAATAAAAAATGGCAACTTCGGATTAAATAGACGTACATGGACATGCACAAAATAACCTTATTATCGTAAAGACAACTAATAATTCATTCAACTCAACGTAGTGAACTTTTCAACAGCATCGCTTCGTTGCTTATCAACTGAATATCTCCATATTTGTATGCGGTCCTATAGATCACAACTAAATAATCTGTTTGATCGAGGATGACAATCGACAAAACAAAAAGTGCATTCGGAAAAATGACACTGTCTGCGGAACAAAATATATTTTCTTAGAGAATAACTTTTTTGGTGTTTCAACCGTAAAAGCTATTCAAATAGGAATTTTCAACGGTACAAATTTTTTAAATGGTACAACTAAGTAATGATGGTGTTACCAACAAAATGATTTTTTCGAGCTAATTCCACGGCTGGCAACTGAATATTTGTTCAGTTGGACTGTGGCATAACTATTACGTTTTACGAAATGGTTGTGGTACTTCAACAAAATTTTGTTTACGGTGAACTCACCGTAATGAACTTTTCAACAACATTGTTTCGTTGCTTATCAACTAAATATCTACATATTTATATGCAGTCTTATATATTAAACTAAATAATCTGCTCGATCGAGGATGTCAATCAACAAAACAAAAATTTCATTCGAAAAAATGATACTGTCTACGCGACAAAATAATTTCTCATATAGAATAACTTTTTTCTTGTTCCAACCGCACAAGCTATTCAGATGGGATTTTTCAATGGAACAAATTTTTTGATAAATTCGCCAAGTACTCTGAGAAATCAACTAACAAGGAAACGTTTTCAAGTGTCCCCCTCCGATTTCGATGAAACTCTGGTATGTTATAGAGAGTTAAAATCGATGACATACGTATTTTTTTTTATCGGCCCAAACTCATTTTAAAGGGGTGAAACACCCCTCCAAAGTTGACCACCTCCAAAGATGATTTTTCTGTTTTGCATACAAGGAGGGGATTTTGATAACTAATAATGATAGTAATAAATACCTTGTCAAAAGTGATGAAAAACAGACTTCGAATATTCTCAAGAACTCTTTATTTTAGGGGTTAACTTGTATATACAAAGTTCATTTTTTGCATTAGAAACAAGATGTTCATCGGGGCTCAATGAATCCAACAGCACTGTGAAGAGCATGCAAGAATACAGAATACGTGCTTTCGATTTTTTCCCAAAAACTGAATTCTTATCGACTTTTTTCCCAATATTGCGGATTATGTCTAGTATTTAGCCATGAATCATTGAATAACATTGTTTGAGGCTCGCATTCATTCTGGCATCGCTCTCTTATCATTTTACTGTTTTATAATTTCTTTTCAAGAAACGTGAATATTTTCCATTTCAAGCAGCCTATCAACTACTCGAAAATTCGATGTGTGTCATATGTAAACAAGTCATATCTCTACTTGAATTAATTCTATGGCACAGATATTTTTTTTAACGATTACGCGTATCTTCCGGATACTTTCAATATGAAAAGTCGTGAGACCGTTCAGTGCTTGTTAATACGTAAATAACAGAACTTCGAACAGTTATTGAATTTCTTCTCACGTTTACAATGAAAGTGAATCCAATAAACGTTATTAAACTTCTGTGGGCAGCATTTGAAGTAATGAATATACCCGAGTCCCCGTTAACAAATGATGAACGTGAAATAGCATCGAACTTCGAAAACATTTTATTACAAAGCATGACAGAATATAATAGTGTGGAAATGATTGAGGAAAATTCTCCTGACTTTGAAGAGCCCTACAAAAATCTTGAAACGTTCGCGGTGGAAGATGCAGATTTTCGGGTGCCTTCCGAAGGACCTGAAGATAGCTGTTCCGAAGATGACGAACCTTTAAGTTTCGATTATAAAAGAAGAGCTGTTGAATATTGGAGAAGTGCAAAGACGAAAAAAAATCGCTCAATTGATACGGTTCGTCATAGATATAAAAAAGTCAAATCAGTGCGACAATTGCGTCGCTGGGCACACCAAATCAACCAGGGAGGGACATACATGGAAAAATTGGCTCGCATATCAGAGTATACATTGCAGAATATGAAAAATGCCATTGACGCAGGCTTGATTGTTCATGATACGGATCTGCGAAGATGGGCTTTAAAGGCCCAAGGACTTATCAGTCAAAAGGATTTTAGATTTAAAGCATCGCCAACGTGGTTACTTCACTTTAAGAAGATCCATCGCATTACTAGCAGAAAAATCAATAAATTCGTCACGCGAAAATCAGTGGAAAATAGTGAATATTTACACAAGAGTGCTGAATAATTTTTGAAAAGAGTTGAACCTTATATTTCCGAATATGGATTACAAAATATATATAATTCTGATCAGAGTGGTTTCCAAATAGAGATTCATTCTGGACGAACGTTAACGGAAGAAGGAACTAAACAAGTGTCGTGCATAGTACAATCAGTAACTTCAACAACGCACAGTTATACTATACAGCCTACAATTTCAGCGGAGGGAAAATTATTATCTCCTTTATTTATTGTTTTAAAAGAACCATCCGGAACGTTCGGACCTATAGTTGAACAACATTTATTCAGACCGCCAAATGTTTTCATCACAGCTTCCAAATCAGGAAAACTTACTTCAGGTATAATAATTCTTGTTTCGCGCTGCATATATTCAAACGGTATTAATCACAATGATTCATTACAGAGCACTTCAAGATGTGGTTAGAAGAAGTGTTTATCCCAAAAGTGGGACCGAAGAGTCTACTTCTAATTGATTCTTGGAGTGGGCATTGTTCTAGAGTTGTGCAAGAGACAACACCCCCAGACAAAAAGTTGACGACTTTATTGATACCGAAAGGAACCACTGGCAAAATTCAACCTCTCGATGTTTTCGGCTTCCGTATATGGAAAAATTATATTCGTCATTTTTCAGACACCGTAGTTCTTCTTGATTATGATTTAAATTTACATTTAAGGAATAATATAATAAAATTACAGTCTTTAGTTCACAACCAACTGTCATCTTCGCGATATCATATTTTGTTTCGTTATGCGTGGCATAAAAGCGGGTTCATTGCAAAGAAGCCTGATGAATTTGATAACCCCGTCGATTTTGCATTTGGACAGTCATCTCATCCGAACTGTGAAATCGAAGGTTGCACGAATGTCGCAGTAATCAGATGTTCTTGGTGTAAAAAATCACTTTGCCTACAGCATTTTTTTGATGAATATCATTATTGTACCGACTATCATCCATAAAGCGATTTATAGATAAACTTGGAACTTGTTTTTGTTTAAAGGGTGTGGCTACGGTAGAGGAAGTAGAATCATGTGCATATTCAACAATTTTGTATTATATAAAAACGTAATTTATTTACAAAACTATTTACAGGTGCATTTAGTGTATGAATCAAAGTAACAAAAAAAAATTTCTTTATTCATTTTTTTCAATGCAAAATGGCTAATAATCACTACTTGTTTTTTGTTTATCTTTTTCCCAGCCCTTACCCCTCAAATATCTGTGCCATAGAATGAATTCAAATAGAGATATGACTTGTTTACATATGACACACATCGAATTTTCGAGTAGTTGATAGTCTGCTTGAAATGAAAAATATTCACGTTTCTGGAAAAAAAATGATAAAACAATAAAATGATAAGAGAGCGATGCCAGAATGAATGCGAGCCTCAAACAATGTTATTCAATGATTCATGGCTAAATACTAGACATAATCCGCAATATTGGGAAAAAAGTCGATAAGAATTCAGTTTTTGGGAAAAAATCGAAAGCACGTATTCTGTATTCTTGCATGCTCTTCACAGTGCTGTTGGATTCATTGAGCCCCGATGAACATCTTGTTTCTAATGTAAAAAATGAACTTTGTATATACAAGTTAACCCCTAAAATAAAGAGTTCTTGAGAATATTCGAAGTCTGTTTTTCATCACTTTTGACAAGGTATTTATTACTATCATTATTAGTTATCAAAATCCCCTCCTTGTATGCAAAACAGAAAAATCATCTTGGGAGGTGGTCAACTTTGGAGGGGTATTTCACCCCTTTAAAATGAGTTTGGGCCGATAAAAAAAAAATACGTATGTCATCGATTTTGACCCTCTATAACATACCAGAGTTTTATCGAAATCGGAGGGGGACACTTGAAAACGTTTCCTTGTGAGCCAGCTCATAATCCTCTTGCGTCGTCTTTGCCAGAAATGCCCGAAGTGAGTCATAACGAATGACAGGCGCGAACGTTTCGTTGTAATCTACACCCTCTCGCTGCAAAAAACCTCGGGCGCACAGACGTGCCTTGTAGCGACACTCACCCATTGCTGACCCCTGAACGGCCTTGAAAACCCACTTTGAGTCTATCAGTTTATTGCTCGACTTCTTGTCGACCACGGTCCAAGTTCCGTTTTCGTCGTGAGCGAGCAGCTCCTGATTAATGGCCTCCGACCATTTTTCCCCATCAGGACCGTTTACAGCCTCTCTGAATGTTGTAGGTGCCTTGCACTCTGCGAAATCAATATCGTATAGATACCTGTTGGGCGGTCGAATATCAGTCTCCGATCCCTGAGTTGACATCCGACAGGTTCTCCATGATCCTCGGCCTCTGCCTCCTCGTTCGGCTGCTCGTTGCGTTGACCTTCTCGCTGCTCGTCACGTTGACCCTCTTGCTGCTCGTCGCGCTCAGCTTCCACATCCGATCCGTCGGACGTCTCGTTTTCTTTACTGAATTTCAGCGACTCTTCTTCGGACTCGCTTACACTCGTACTCTCGTCAGCAAAAGTTTCGTTGAACACAACATCGCGAGACACAACTATCGATTTCTTCTTCAGATCGTACAATCGATAGTTCGAGGATTCGTCCTGGTATCCCACCAGTGCCAACTTTTTCGCCTTGTCATCGAGCTTCTTGCGAGATTGTTTCGGGATATGCGCATACGCAATCGATCCAAAAACTCGTACGTGACCTAGCTCTGGCTTCCTTCCGGTCCACTCTTCGAACGCTGTTTTGATGTTTTCTCTGTTCGAATGGGTCGTCCTGTTGAGTATATAGACCGCCGTACTCACGGCTTCAGCCCACAGCGCCTTGGGAAAATTCGTTGCCCGAAGCATCGTTCTCGCACTCTCAAAAATCGTACGATTTGCTCTCTCGGCCTTCCCGTTTTGTTCCGGCGTGTGTGGCGCTGAATTTTCCATAACTATACCTCGTTCTTTCAGGTACGCAGCAAACCTCTTGTTCTTATATTTACCGCCATTGTCCGACCTCACAATCTTCAGCTTTGCACCGAACTTGTTTTCAACCATTTTATCGTACGCCTTGAATTTTTCGAGCACTTCATCCTTGTGACCACGGTCTTACATACAGGTCTTGCAACTTAGGTGGTGGGGGGTGAACCATGATACGTCGGAAAAAATTCGCCGCTAGGGCGGCGCTACGTGCGAATCATAGGCTTCTGCGGCGAAATTATAACCTATCTTTTGACCCGCGTATGTGTGTATGAATGTTAACAGCGAATTCAAGCTAGTAAGAGGGGAAAAGAAATCTGCTGATTGAATTTTCTGTTGAGAAATACTTGTTTTTTTTGTTAAACATAAAAACATAACCCTTTTAACAGATTTATATTAATCCCTAAACCTCTATATCTCAAGCCACCCTGATAAACAGGTATCATTTTTTTTTCAAAGCTTCTATAAAGCTAGATTGACAGACGTGTAACGAGTCGAGCTCGCATGGCGGAGGTCTCTGGATCGAATCTTTTCCTGAGCTATTTTTTTTCTTCAATATTTAACATAAAAACAAGTTCAGCTTTAGGTCGATATATTATTTTCATTGATTGTACCAATTAATTTTCTTTGTCAATTATTGTAGAAGTCAATTTTTGTTTGTACGTACAACGGTAATAATAAATTCAATTCTATTATAAAATGGTATCAAAGTATATTGTGATCGTTTGGACATTCTTTTGAAAAATATTAACCAGCGGGAAAAAACGCTTTGCCTGTGGTAGAAAAAAAAAATCCATATTTTTTTTTAATTAAAAAAAAGAACTTGTTCAACCTATTGGATTTTTCAATCCAAATCGTCCGATTATATCAAATAAATGGGATCGAATTGTTCATTGGCTGGCTATTTTCTTCACCATTTTTCATAATATAATTTCATTCCATTATTTTTCCATTCTATTCTATTATAGATTTATGTCTATATTTTTTTATCAATTATTCAATTATTACTCTTTTCGATTTTTATACGGTCTGAAAGTCTCTTTATGGTAAGTATCGCAATATTGTTCCTACCTGGAACTGCGATTTTTGAACTATAGACTAATCGCTTTGGCAGAGGTAATAAGGTAAACAGGTAAACAGGTAGGTAATGAGACATATTGTGTAAATTGATACTTTTGTCGTTGATGCTTTATTGATTAGTCAATTTAGATAACTTTTTTTTTACAACAAATTTTTTTTTTACTTTTGGTTTTCCTGATGGGCGTTTTGCCTCATTCGCAATCGAATATAGTATACAATCGAGTAGGAAAGGATTTCCGAAGCGTGTTCTGAGCAGGGGAAGGTAAATTTGTATGAAGACAAAACTTCATCGACTGTACAATCAAAAACATCAGCACATGACGCGTATTTAATGAAACAGGACTCTACGTAAGAAATTAAGTGAAAAAATCGCAAGTTAGCGTGGATCAATCCTCCTCTGGATTTCAGGTCGACTAATTGCGACACTGAAGACTGAATCGAAGAGTCTGATCTGATCGCTTCCTGGCAACTTCTACATTTCTTGTAAATTTTCAGCACTTGCTTGCACAAATAACCTGTAGAATCCATAAAAACATGTCAAAAAAAAGAAACCACAAAACCGAATGACCGTGATTAAGACGAAATACCAAATGTTGAACGCAGTAAAATATTTACAAATATAACCCATGCATGCAAAAGCGTTTTGTAGGATGGAGACTCGGGAAGGAAAGTTAGTAGAACGGAACGAAAAAGAGCAATATCTCAAGTATACATACGCGACGCGACTCACCTCCGCCATTTAAAAGTATCTTTTCTATACTTGGCGTCAAACGACTACCGCTTCTCTACATACAAATACTTACAGCATGTTAGTATAGCTATTTTCCGAATTCAGCCTTCAAATGAACCACCTGTGACGTAGTAAATAATGCAGTCGAGGATTGGAGATAATGAATAATCGTGGTCACGATGGTAATCGATGATGTCGTCCGCCTCCCAGTCGCCATTCTCCAAAATTTCGTCCAGCCTAGCTTTAATTTCTCGCCGAGACTCGGCACTCTTCCCTTCGGACTTGTGGCCCCAGGTTGTCTTCAAATCATTCAGCGATATCAAAAGTTGAGGCGAATTTTGTTCCGATACCGTGCAGTTCCCGAATTTTGGAGGCTTTAAAATGTTGTACAACGATAGCATTTTGTACAATTGCAAAAACGTTGGGCAGTGTGGGTGATCATTACACCCGGCGGCTTGACGAATCGTTCCGAAAAATTTCTGAAAATATGGAAAACAGTGTCAACACTTCAAGCAATTTCTCACTTTAGGTAATTGTTGAGTTACGAAATGATAATTAGCAAGTCTACCTCCAAATTATCTTGATTGACTTTTCCCGATAGGAGATATTTGAAATCGAACTTGTCCACCAGGTAGCAGCACATCTCCATGGTAGACGTGAGAGATATTCTCAAACCCTTTGATGTCTCGCTTGTTAAATATTCATCAGCTGCTATTTCCCCTTTTTGTGCAGCCATTTCCCAATCATTGAGCCATTTAAGACAGTCTTGTAATATCTGCCGATGAGATTCGTACAGTTGGAGTAGAAGAAATTTCGGAAATGGAGGCAACATGCGTTAAATGATAATATAATTATCACCTTGAAATCCTTATTCCCGGGCGTGAGGCCCTCATTGGGAGTTTTGCGGTTCAATGCGTCGAACATGTCATTCATGCGTTTACAGAACTCCATCGTTTCTTCGCACTCTTTAAGGGGACCGCTGGGATCGTGGGACAGATAGAAACGTAGTCCTTGCACAACCGAGTTACTGAACACCTGTTGAAGTTCCAGATAAGGAAAATTCAATTGACTTAAAAAATACATTACTGTCACAATGGACGATAAATGGATGCAGAGTAACAAATCAGTAGAGACAAAATTACCTGAGTTGCGAGCCGTACACGCATTTTCGACGTGTTGTCCAGCAGAATGTGCCGTTGCGTCAATTTCGGACAGACTCTTGCATTCCCAGCGTGTTGAGTATCGAGGTTGAACAAGCTGCTGATGAAATCCCAGCGTACGTAATTCCTTGATGAATTGATCTGCAAAATCGGCGATATAAACATTTTGCCAAATTCTCCCCATTCTTTTCCAGCCTTTATTTTCAGGATGCTGCAGCCAGGTAAAATTTTCATTGAATTGGGATAATCATTTGAAAGTAAAATTTCTACAAGTTCTAATTGTGCATGAACTCTTACAGTTTTTTTTTCAGATTTGGTTGTCAAGAATTGGATCATTAGAATAAAATAAAAAGAACTGTTGAAAACTAACCCGCAGCTTTTTTTTGTTATAAAGCCTGTTCCGAATATTTTTTATAAGATGAGGCACATCAGAAAAGACGTAAACCTTGCGTTCCTCATCTGCGGGGTGAACGAACCAAGTCTTTGTGTCTTCCATCGAGCCGGAAACACCCAGTAAAGACCACATCTTTGCGTTGGTTGCTGCGCCGTCGGCGATGACTCCGTCAATTTTCGCACCAGCTTGTTCCAAATATCCGATAGCTTTTATCAGCAACTTCGCGAGTTCTTCACCCTTGACAGAGTTTTTCGATGCAAAGACCGCGATTGGTTGCGAATACGATTCAGCGAGAGGCTGGAACATGAGTACAAGCCCGTGTGTTGCTTGATCCTCAACATTCATTGATTGCGGACCGTCGGTGCCGAAGTCAGTCAATCCAGTATATGTCAGATTTTTTGAACACACGCCGACGGATTTCCTCAAGTTGATTTCATCTAGCAAAATCAGCCCATGTCGCGCTAAGGGTGCTTTTTTTTCAAAATGTTTTTCGAGCAATTTCGCGAAATCTTCATCGAAACCACATTTCATGCCGATCATGGAAAAATAATGGCGGATGGTGCGAGAACAAGGCAATGGCAGAACGTTGTTTTTACGAAGGAATTCGTAGGTACTTTTTGACCTTATGTTCATGAGAATGCATAGCATAATCCACTCTTCCTGATACCGTCGACCCTGGTCATTCTTTTTTCCTGCAGCCGTGAGTATTTATTTGAGTGCCGTGCGTTGAAATGCCGGGATGTTCAATTGGGAACATCTATCCGCCAACGTTTCCTCATGAATCGAAGCAATTTCCGCTGCCTTATCTCGTAAGCTCTGTTGCAATATGTTGACACGTCTTCGGGTTCGCTGGTTGATTCGTCTGGCACGTTCATTTTTTTTCCGCAAAGCCATCAACTTCCTTTGATCGATTGGATTTGACGCTCGAGAAATACGCATTATTGAATGTTGTTTTTTTGATCTCAATTCTCTTTTAAGAGCTGCGTCTCTCATTTTTATGCAGTGAGCACACCTTTTCCGTTTTGAAATCAAGGTGCAGTTTTTGTCTCGCCATCGGTCGACGCCATCTCTGAAGACTCCATTTGTCGGCAAATGATGATGGTCGACATTGCCTACACCGTTACACAATTTCAAATTTTTGAACTTTTGCAAAATTCCCGGCAGTAAACTAATGTCACCCAAAATCTCTGGGAGATCACATCCATGCACTTCAACGACGCGCCCATGCACGAAATACCGCAGCTCTTTTTTTGGAGTAAGTTTGACGTTCCTTTCTGTGACCGGTACATTTTCGCCATTGTCTATCTTGGGTATTGCGTATGAGAAGACAACACTCCGGCCGTCCGTGTTCATTTCACCCACAGTCCACGGTTGGGGTATAGAAATGGATTCCGTCGTTCCTTCCGTAGTACCTGCACAATCGAAAATAAATTTTAATTCTGTTAAACATTCCAAAGCAACACGATGCGTGATCATTTTCATACAGCTCATTTCCACATACTTATACGTGTGTATAATCAATATTGGAAACAAATTTTCTTTTCAGTTTAGTCGAACGAAGATACTTACAGCTGAATACAACTTCTGGAATGTTAAAAAAGCAGCCTTGCGTTCCGGATGAACCGGAGATATCTGGGACGGGATTGACCGCTATCATCTCAGTCGTCTCAACAATGGGAGTATCCACTGTCAACATTTCTTTGGTTCCTGCGTCTGTGAAATAATTGAAACATGAAATTAATAAAAATAATTAATTTTTTTTCAAATTCCTTTAAAAAAAAAAAATTTATAAGAAATTAAAAAAAAAATTTTTTTTTGCTTTTATTGTTGTAGACTGACAAATTTTAAACACATTCCTTCAATATCCTCAAACGCCTAATTGTATATTGGAAAACTACGCAACAGAAATTATAAAATCTTCCAATCAGCTTACACATTTTGAAAGTTTTCATGCCGCATCATTTGAATCTTCGAAAATTCCAAGAACAATAATTCTAGTGTCAGGCCAGTTAGTAAAACATGTGCAAATAAATACCTTGTACATAAGATTCTTTGATAGAGTCATTCACAACATGCAATGGGTTATCCACGTTCGAGACGTCTGTTGATATAGAAAGACATATTGGGGATGCATGAGTTGTAAGTTTTTCATGATCAAAACATGTATCCTCCGGCGAGTATTCCGTAGTTGCTGTTGAAGTGTCAATCGCTGTAACTGACGACGTACCCGTTGCACCGACTGTGGAAAATTCTCTTGCGGAACAATAATTGTGCTCCCCATTGAAATGTCTCCCATTTGAAGAGTCAGCACCAGTTGTTATATTGTGGGCATCACTCAGATTTTCAAATTCTGAAGGTACTGCCGAGGGATCGAGTCGAGCACGAGCATAGGGCGCCTTGAACAATAATTGAAACAGTCACCGAACTATGGAAATTTCAGAGATGTGGTCGGTGGCGGCTGCGATTGAGTCTATTAGTTTAACGATATTATTTGACGTTTTGCCTCTTTGTCGGAACCTTCTGCAATCTCGAGTCGGACAGATAAACATTGCTGAAGCGGGTTTGGATTAAGAGCCGAAACGTCAAACAAATAGTCTGGGTTGGAGCCGCGGCCAACCACAAGTAATAAATAAAGCACCGGTCACTATAATATCTTGCGATATTCAAATTTATATTAATTAAAATAAATAATCAAACATTACGAGTAAACTTACCTCTGCGATAACTCGACCATTGGAGTCATATTTTATCCACTTTCTCCGAATGTATTGTTCCTGAAAATGTTTCTCACACACAAATTGCGACGGCTTGAGGTTGAAAACTCCAGGAATCGCAGCAATCCATTTTTCACGAAGCTCAAGATTCGATGGAACTTTGAAGACCGAACGTTTCTCTTTCACCGATTTACGACCCGTGTTACACGTTGGAACCGCACACGAATTAGTTGTCATTATTGCCAAGAAAGCTGCACAATATCCACTATCTCACATAACTCATAAATTTTTCCAAATCACAATTAAATTTTTGAATCCAATAATTTGAGGTTATGACACTGACGTTTGACAGTTTCGTTATTATGAACCGATAACAGCGACTCCTAGCGGTGAGAAAATCCCGACACTAACGCGACCACCCCCACCACCCAAAATTGGTCGAGTTGCAAGACCTGTATGTAAGACCGAGCTTGTGACGAAGAAAGTCCACATGACAAAAATTCGAAGCTTCGTCGATGAACGTAACGAAATAGCTAGCACCACCCTGTGACTTCACCTGAATCGGTCCACACACGTCGGTATGCACGCACTCACCCGGCTTCGGTTCTTGCGACCTCGAACTCTCTTTAAACGGCTTTCGGTGTGCTTTTCCAAGCTGACAGGGCTCACAAAAAAATTTTCCGACGTTCTTTAGCTTCACGCCAGTCACACGTTCATTTTTCACCATGTCCTGAAGAGCACGCGCACCAACATGTCCTAAACGCTCGTGCAATTTTTTTTAATCAGCCGTCGATACATTCACTTCCATTGACTCTGTCGGTAACACCACGCGAACAAGCATTTGATAAATTGAGTTGCCGAGACCCACACCTGTCATCACTATTTCGTCCTTCAACGTCACTGTTACGCTGTCCTCATCGATCCCGATGAAACAACCTTTCTTGGCACAGGCTCCCAACGCTAGCAGATTTTTCTTCATCTCCGGAACATACAATACTTTCTCGAACCGCACAGAATTCCATCGACCGTCGACAAAAGCTTCGAGTTCGATATCTCTCTCTCTCCCTCGATGTTACACTCGTAGCCGTTACCGAGTACGACCGAGCCGCCAACACCCGTGCGGAGATTTTTGAACCACTTGCGCCGATAGGTAAGTGGCGAGAAGCCCCGCTGTCGCCAATCCAGCTCTCTGCCTCATCGACCTCAAGTAAGCGTCGCACCTGTTCGTTCGAGACACCAACGCGTCCCTTTGACATCGTCGATCCACCATTTTTCACGATCGCCACGAGCACAAACTTCTTTGTTTCATCTCCATCTTTGGCTTTTCCCCCACCACTGTTTTTCCGAGGACAGTCACGTTGTAAATGACCTTTTTCGTGACACTTAAAACACTTGATGTTTTTCCGGTCCCTCTTTGGTTTCGAGCTCTGCGTTTTCCCTTTCGTACCGCCGCTCTTGATCACGGCCAATACCTCGACTGCGTTTTCACTCGTCCCGTGCCTCGACTCCTCGCGCACGAGTCGCTCTGTTAAACTTTGAATCGTCTGTTGCACACTGTCGATATTGTCCCACGCCGTCTGAAACCCGTTGTAGCTCGATGGCAAACCCGAAAGAATTTTCGCCATCACGGTGTCATCGGGCACTACTGCACCGACATTCCTTAGTTGCAACGCCATATTTTTAATTTTCGCAACATGTTGCACCACCGTGTCAACCGATTCCATTCGATACGCGTGAAACTTATTTAGTAAATGCAACTTGCTCGACGACGTCGTTTGTTCGTACTGTCCAGACAGCGCGTCCCACATTTCTTTCGCGGTTTCGCACGTTATAAGAGAAATCAACTGCGACCTCTCGATCGACGTCGAGACCAGCACTCTCGCTTTCACGTCTTTCTCTTCCCACGCGCTCTTTACCGCCTCTGTGGCATCCGCCGCCAACACGTCCGAACCGTCCACGACACTATGCACTTTCGCTGCTCGAAACACTGCCTTCATCTCAAATTTCCACGTTAGGAAATTCGTGCCATCGAGCTTCTCGACGCGTCTCACCGAAAAATCGTCCGACGTTTTCGCTTAGCCTCGACCCGCACACGCTTTTTATTCCGATTAAGTCGCTCGACACGACACTCTCACGGACCGGCAAACACAATGGCTGCCACGCGCTTCGCGATACGACCGACCTGTTGCTTGGCAACTCGACTAAAAAATAACTATTTAATACACTATTCCTTTCGAAACGTCCTGGGCCCATAACCTGTTGGGATATTCAGGATGAGAAGGAATGGTTTTCGTACTAATAATTAAACGGCACACGTGGATGAAACTGGATAAAGAATGAAATGTATTTTGATACAAAAGAAACGACGTTGTTGCTCTCTGATCATTCGCCGGAAGACTGATCGCTCCCACACATCCGTCCACACCAGCGCTCCTCTCGTGAAACGTTCAAACTGTCTCTCCCTTAGAGCAGTGCTCACAGGCGCGGGAGATACGAGTTCGATAAACTCACTTTTGCAACAATTAGAAGATCACGCGTTATAATAATATGACTTAGAAAAGCGGCACCGAAATGTGCTCACAATGGAGGTTCGGCTTGGAATGATAAAGGCGGATCCATTCCGAAAGTTCATAGTCGCTGATGGCGCTACTGATACCCTTAAGGCGTACATACATTACAGATCATATTCTAGATACAGACGTCGATATTGTTTAGAAACTTTCCGAGGCACTTTAGAGCTTAGTTTTCCATTGAATGTAAGAAGGATTCGATGTTGTAAGGAGGTTTCCCATGATGTTTTGCCAAACTTTTAATGAGTTCAGTTTTTTCAAGATCGTGGAGAGGACATTGCCAGAAAATATGGTTCGGGGTCTCGTCCGCTGTGCGCATGGGCACCTTGGAGATGTCACTATATTAAAACGTGCTAGGCTCGATCTCAAAGAAGTATGGTTAGATCTCAAACGGTTGATAGAAACTACAAGTTTCCTGCCAAATTCTCGGTTGTGGAACCATGGACGAGGACTTCGGTTATAAACATTTTCGAAAAATTTAATTCCTTTTTCGGGTCCTGTAGCTATACACCAAGTGTGAAATTCTTCTCTCAGCTTCGATTTCCAGAATGCCGTAAGATCCGAAATTGGTAGGAGTAATTGAGTGTCTCTGCCATTCATGATGGCTGTTTTGGCTGTATCATCAGCTAGATCGTTGCCTACTATCCCTTTATGAGCAGGTATCCAAAAAAATTGAACTAATTTCCCTGTTTCTTCTAAATTGTACAATAACTTTCTTAAGTATAACACCAGGTATGATTTACTCTGGAGTTTAGGAAAACCCGAGAGTGATGTCAAAACACTTAAAGAGTCAGAAAAAATAGTAAAGTAAGTTCCTTCTAATGTCGATATTAGCAAAAGAGCTTCCGTAATAGCCATGGCTTCGGCAGTGAAAATTGTTGCTATGGCACTATTCCTAAAAGCAAAAACCTGGTGACCTTCTAATTGTACCACCGAGAATCCAACAAAATTCGCGTCAGGCATTTTGGAACGATCTGTATAGATGCATTGGCTGCTAGTCAAAGATTTTTCAAACATGCGGTTAAATGATTCATTGCAGTTGGTGGAATGTACAATAGCCCTGCCTCCATCGAGTGAAACATTCGGTGAAAATATTAGCGCTTCATAACCGAAACTAAAACACAAAGGTTTATTATCGGACATTACTAAGTGACTTTTGCTGATGACGTCTCGATAGCATTGAACTAGTTGGATTTCACCATCTCGATTTACAGTGACCGGATTATCTTCTATTTCAACGATATCAGATAAGAGATTTGGAACTTTATGACTAGTGTCAGCTGCGATTCTAGATAGTTAATTTCGACCAAGAAAGCGAAATCGTAAAGCTAAGGGTGGTTCTCTAGCTTCTGCTAAAATGATATTCGTTGGGGTTGAAACTCTGGATCCTACGGCAAAACGGAGTGCTTTATACTGTATCCGATCCAATTTTACTGCCTGTGTTTCGCTCAGACCACTAAAAAGACAGCTGCCATACTCAATCCTAGATCGTATTAAGGCTAAGTATAGGCCGATTAGGAGCATGGGATCTGCTCCCCACCACGTGTGTCGTAAACAACTTAGAATTTTCAGCGGATTTTGGCATTTCTCTCGAATATGACTTATCTGTACATTCTCGCTCAAATCAGGTTGAAAATACAATCCGAGGAAACGGGTTGTATTAACCTCCTGAATTACGATATTATTAATTCGAATCTCCAACGGTCTACGATCTCGACGGACTCTAACGCGTTTGCGTTTCTCAAAAATAACCATTTTTGACTTTTCTGGGGCCAGGGACAGATCTATTTGGCACAAGTGTTCGTCAATTGCCACGAGGGAGTTTTTAATACTAGTCATGGCATTAGGCAACGATTGAAGAGGAGAATAAACTACGACGTCATCGGCGTACTGGATAATTTGCGTATCAGGATCAAGCAAATTCTCAAGATTCATTACGTATATTGCGTAAAGTATAGGGCTTAAGACACTACCTTAAGACACCTCTGTAGGCCCAATTAATCTCGTCAATATCACCAAATTTGAAGGAAAGCGATCTGGCCGAAACCAAATCATAAATAAAAGCCATTATTGTAACGGAACAGAGTCCCATACACACACACACTTACACGCTCATACATTCACACACCCAGACATTCAGATATCGCGCACGAACACGCGGTTAGCAGAGCCAAGTAGGTGAGTATGGCAACCGGCTCAAACCAGATTTCCCCACCAATCACCCAGGCGCGAACGGGTATATAAAGCCGACGGAACGGCCAGAAGGCACCTATTCTTTCACATCCTTCCGAACGATCCAGTTCTCCTCAGCCTCCTGCCAAGTATCAGCATTGTGCTCGACGCTTAGCATAAAGAACTTCCTAGAACACCCAAGTGTGCGGTGATCGTATTGCACGATCGCCAAGCATTGTCCATCCTGTTAGAACGGCTTATTGAGTACTAGCATTGCGTCTAGCGCTTCAAAAAGCATCCTAAGAAAAAGGTGTGACGTGATCGTATTGCACGATTGCCGAAACACTGTCCTATCCCAATAGCATCACCCCATACGTACTGGCATCGCGTCCAGCGCATATAGGGTGTCCTAAAAGGAGAGGGTGGCCGCGAGTTGTGCAAGACAACCACGTCCACCGACACTTTTTCCCCAGGATCGGACTCTGGCACTTACAAACAGTGATAGGGACTCCAGCCTTGTATGTACTGTCTCCTGAGCATGCCCGGCTCCTCCAACTAAAACAACTCGTCGTTAAACTAAAAGTCTCGTACTGACATAGCGTCCAGCGCAAGACTAACAGTTTCAACGACATAACTTAGGATAAGATCGCCTAGAGGAGAGCAGTACTGGGGGAGTAGCGATACTCTCCGAGGAGATTTGACCTCGGCACTGACAAAGCTAACCAGAACGAAAATATCAAACCTTTTTTTTAATTAGCATCTGCTTGCAGACGCTTTTTGGCCGCAAGGACCGGCGAAGTCCGATAAATCAAATTTGTTCCCCCAACCGTGCACTTGCCCTCAGAAAAACCACGATTTAATTAAAACTTGGCCGCCCGGACTGGCGATTGTCCGATTTCTTTTATAAACAAAATTTTTTGAATCAATAAAAAATATTATAATTCACTTTCTTTTGGTAGAATCAGCCGGTGATGAAACGGTCTAGCGTGAGGTAACACTCCGCCAGATCATCTGAGGCAACAAAAAAAAAAAAAATATTATAAAATCAAATAGAATAACCCCAAACGTAAACAGAGTCCAGCACACAAACCCCACCTTTATTATTAAATCTGAAGAAAAAACCGTTTCATTATATTACTAGCAAAACTTAAAAGTTTCAGTTTGGAGACTAGTATATCAGCAATCACATTATCATAAGCCGACTGTACATCTAAGAAAACCGCAGGAACCGCTTTGTTTAGCTTAAAGTTCTTTACAATTTCTGAGTATAAAATTGCAAGGTTGTCTAGACAAGATTTTGATCTTCGAAAGCCAAATTGAATCGTTGGCATCTTTTGGTTATATTCCATCCACCAGAAAACTCTATAATTGATCATTTTCTCCAAAACTTTACACAAACATGGGGCTAACGAAATGGGCTGAACTTTCGACCCTTCCCCCTTAGGTATAAAAAAGATCTCGACCGACGCCACCCCTCAGGGAATTTTTGCGAAGCAAGTATATCGTTGTATAGGTGTAGCAAGACTCTTTTGACTTCAGTGGCCAGCATCACTATTATCTGATAATCTATTCTATCCACGCCTGCACTTGATTTTATATTTAAATTTGAGATTGCAAGATCTAGCTCGAGCTCTGTGAAAGGGGAGTCAAGAAAAGGGTCCTGATCAGGATTGTCGAAGGAAGGAGTAGATGTTTCTGCCCAAGGTAGGCAAAGTTTCTGTATCATGGTTTTAACATCGTTAAGTTTCTCATCATCGCATTCGTCTGCATTATCTTTAAAGTTATATCTATTTTTGAAACATTTTATTTTCCTCCACATGAAAGTTGGATTGGTATACATGGATAAACCCTCACAGAAGTTGATGAAACTCTGTTTTTTAATTTTCCTGAGACCATATCTTGCTTTAGTTTCCGCGACTTTGAAGGTTATAAAAGTCTTTCTGGTTCGACAAAGTTTAAATTTCAAAAAGGCGGCTTTTCTGACAAGGAAACGTTTTCAAGTGTCCCCCTCCGATTTCGATGAAACTCTGGTATGTTATAGAGGGTCAAAATCGATGACATACGTATTTTTTTTTATCGGCCCAAACTCATTCTAAAGGGGTGAAACACCCCTCCAAAGTTGACCACCACCCAAGATGATTTTTCTGTTTTGCATACAAAGAGGGGATTTTGATAACTAATAATGATAGTAATAAATACCTTGTCAAAAGTGATGAAAAACAGACTTCGAATATTCTCAAGAACTCTTTATTTTAGGGGTTAACTTGTATATACAAAGTTCATTTTTTACATTAGAAACAAGATGTTCATCGGGGCTCAATGAATCCAACAGCACTGTGAAGAGCATGCAAGAATACAGAATACGTGCTTTCGATTTTTTCCCAAAAACTCAATTCTTATCGACTTTTTTCCCAATATTGCGGATTATGTCTAGTATTTAGCCATGAATCATTGAATAACATTGTTTGAGGCTCGCATTCGTTCTGGCATCGCTCTCTTATCATTTTACTGTTTTATCATTTTTTTTCAAGAGACGTGAATATTTTTCATTTCAAGCAGACTATCAACTACTCGAAAATTCGATGTGTGTCATATGTAAACAAGTCATATCTCTACTTGAATTAATTCTATAGCACAGATATTTTTTTTAACGATTACGCGTATCTTTCGGATATTTTCAATATGAAAAGTCGTGAGACCATTCAGGGCTTGTTAATACGTTAATAACAGAACTTCGAGCAGTTATTGAATTTCTTCTCACGTTTACAATGAAAGTGAATCCAATAAACGTTATTAAACTTCTGTGGGCAGCATTTGAAGTAATGAATATACCCGAGTCCCCGTTAACAAATGATGAACGTGAAATAGCATCGAACTTCGAAAACATTTTATTACAAAGCATGACAGAATATAATAGTGTGGAAATGATTGAGGAAAATTCTCTTGACTTTGAAGAGCCCTACAAAAATCTTGAAACGTTCGCAGTGGAAGATGCAGATTTTCAGGTGCCTTCCGAAGGACCTGAAGATAGCTGTTCCGAAGATGACGAACCTTTAAGTTTCGATTATAAAAGAAGAGCTGTTGAATATTGGAGAAGTGCAAAGACGAAAAAAAATCGCTCAATTGATACGGTTCGTCATAGATATAAAAAAGTCAAATCAGTACGACAATTGCGTCGTTGGGCACACCAAATCAACCGGGAGGGACATACATGGAAAAATTGGCTCGCATATCAGAGTATACATTGCAGAATATGAAAAATGCCATTGACGCAGGCTTGATTGTTCATGATACGGATCTGCGAAGATGGGCTTTAAAGGCCCAAGGACTTATCAGTCAAAAGGATTTTCGATTTAAAGCATCGCCAACGTGGTTACTTCACTTTAAGAAGATCCATCGCATTACTAGCAGAAAAATCAATAAATTCGTCACGCGAAAATCAGTGGAAAATACTGAATATTTACACAAGAGTGCTGAATAATTTTTGAAAAGAGTTGAACCTTATATTTCCGAATATGGATTACAAAATATATATAATACTGATCAGAGTGGTTTCCAAATAGAGATTCATTCTGGACGAACGTTAACGGAAGAAGGAACTAAACAAGTGTCGTGCATAGTACAATCAGTAACTTCAACAACGCACAGTTATACTATACAGCCTACGACTTCAGCGGACGAAAAATTATTATCTCCTTTATTGATTGTTTTGAAAGAACCATCCGGAACGTTCGGACCTATAGTTGAACAACATTTATTCAGACCGCCAAATGTTTTCATCACAGCTTCCAAATGAGAAAAACTTACTTCGGGTATAATAATTCTTGTTTCGCGCTTCATATATTCAAACGGTATTAATCACAATGATTCATTACAGAACACTTCAAGATGTGGTTAGAAGAAGTGTTTATCCCAAAAGCGGGACCGAAGAGTCTACTTCTAATTGATTCTTGAAGTGGGCATTGTTCTAGAGTTGTGCAAGAGACAACACCCCCAGACAAAAAGTTGACGACTTTTTTGATACCGAAAGGAACCACTGGAAAAATTCAACCTCTGGATGTTTTCGGCTTCCGTATATGGAAAAATTATATTCGTCATTTTTCAGACACCGTAGTTCTCAAATCATAATCAAGAAGACTTGATTATGATTTAAATTTACATTTAAGGAATAATATAATAAAATTACAGTCTTTAGTTCACAACCAACTGTCATCTCCGCGATATCATAATTTGTTTCGTTATGCGTGGCATGAACGCGGGTTCATTGCAAAGAAACCTGATGAATTTGATAACCCCGTCGATTTTGCATTTGGACAGTCATCTCATCCGAACTGTGAAATCGAAGGTTGCACGAATGTCGCAGTAATCAGATGTTCTTGGTGTAAAAAATCACTTTGCCTACAGCATTTTTTTGATGAATATCATTAGTGTACCGACTATCATCCATAAAGCGATTTATAGATAAACTTGGAACTTGTTTTTGTTTAAAGGGTGTGGCCACAGTAGAGGAAGTAGAATCATGTGCATATTCAACAATTTTGTATTATATAAAAACGTAATTTATTTACAAAACTATTTACAGGTGTATTTAGTGTATGAATCAAAGTAACAAAAAAAAATTTCTTTATTCATTTTTTCAATGCAAAATGGCTAATAATCACTACTTGTTTTTTGTTTATCTGTTTCCCAGCCCCTACCCCTCAAATTTCTGTGCCATAGAATTAATTCAAATAGAGATATGACTTGTTTACATATGACACACATCGAATTTTCGAGTAGTTGATAGTCTGCTTGAAATGAAAAATATTCACGTTTCTTGAAAAAAAATGATAAAATAGTAAAATGATAAGAGAGCGATGCCAGAATGAATGCGAGCCTCAAACAATGTTATTCAATGATTCATGGCTAAATACTAGACATAATCCGCAATATTGGGAAAAAAGTCGATAAGAATTGAGTTTTTGGGAAAAAATCGAAAGCACGTATTCTGTGTTCTTGCATGCTCTTTACAGTGCTGTTGGATTCATTGAGCCCCGATGAACATCTTGTTTCTAATGTCAAAAATGAACTCTGTATATACAAGTTAACCCCTAAAATAAAGAGTTCTTGCGAATATTCGAAGTCTGTTTTTCATCACTTTTGACAAGGTATTTATTACTATCATTATTAGTTATCAAAATCCCCTACTTGTATGCAAAACAGAAAAATCATCTTGGGAGGTGGTCAACTTTGGAGGGGTGTTTCACCCCTTTAGAATGAGTTTGGGCCGATAAAAAAAATACGTATGTCATCGATTTTGACCCTCTATAACATACCAGAGTTTCATCGAAATCGGAGGGGGACACTTGAAAACGTTTCCTAGTTAGAAATTTACAAAGTATACAAACCCAACGTATATTTGGCGAAAGATGAAAGCTTTCAATAATAGATTAAACTATTCCGAGAAAAAATTCGCGTACAACCAAGCGAGGATAGAAAACAGTAAAACTACACTAGCAAATCTCTGCCCAAACTGGGTACCTCAAACACAGCCAAATTTTGACGATGACAAAGGTTCCCTCGTCTTACCGTTCACATGGGAAGAATTAGAGATAGTCTTAGGGAACTTACGAGTCAACTCCGCTCCAGGTTTTGACGGCATCCCCAATTCGATTTGTTAAAACAGTTACTATACCAGAATTATACCTTGATTCATTTTGATAATAAATTACTAAACAATATGAAACTAATCCTAATCCATCCCATCCTAATAAAATTCTTAATAGATTAGGTCTTAAAATTATTAAAATTATAAAAATTACAAATAACATAATTAATAAAATAAATCGTTTAATATTTAAGTCTTCTTTTATATATTCTATCCTATAAATAATTACCCTAAAAGAAATTAATAAAACAATTAAACTAAAAAATATTGATAACCAATCTATTAAAATTAAATATTCTAACTTAATTCTTATAAATTTTAAAAATTCATATTCAATAAAAATAATTATTTCATTAAATATTAAATAAATTGATAAATTAAATAAATCAATAATGGAAATAAAAAAAAGGTATAAAAATATTTGAATCATAATTTTAAATAAATATTTATATTTATATTTTTGATACCACAAATCAATATTTTTAGTTTAAATTATTAAAATTAAATAAATATATATATGTAAATAAAAATTAAATCTAATGGAATTCAATGTATAAAAATAATTATATAATTATTAATTTTAACTCCATCAAAACATAAATTTAATTTATTAATTTTCCCATGCTGTCTATATGAATATAAATATAATGAATAACAAGCTCTAAAAAATGTAATTAAAATCAAAATTATTAATAAAGAAGAATTTCAAACTAATAAAGAACTTAATTAAAAAATTTCTCTAAATAAATTTATAGAAAAAGGAAAAGATAAATTTGAGGAAGATATTAAAAATCATATTAATGATAATGAAGGTATTAAATTAATTATACCTTTATTTAAAAATAAACTCCGAGAATTAATTCGTTCATAATTAATATTTAATAAAAAAAATAAACCTGATGAACATAACCCATGAGAAATTATTATTATAAAGCCTCCCATATATCCTATATTAAATAAAGTTATTAATCCGGACAATAAAATTGATATATGTACAACTGAAGAGTATGCAATTAATATCTTTAAATCAATTTGAATTAAACAAATTAATCTACAAATTAAACCTCCTATTAAACTAATAATTATAAAATATTTATTAAAAATTAAACATATTTCTTTTATTAATAAAAATATTCGTATTAATCCATATCTCCCTAATTTTAATATTACCCCCGCTAAAATTGTTGACCCCACAACAGGAGCTTCAACATATGAGCTTTTGGTAATCATAAATGAAAAAAATACATTGGTAATTTAATTAAAAACCCTAACACTAATCTTAAATAATAGTAAATTCTAATATTATTAATATAAATTATATTAAAATCCAAAATTATATAATTGTTATAAATATAAATAATTATTAATAATAGAGGTATAGATCCAAATAATGTGTATAACATTATGTAAAATCCCGCTTGAATACGTTCAATTTGATTCCCTCATCCTATAATTAATATAAAAACTGGGATTAATCTTGATTCAAAAAAAAAAATAAAATAAAAAAATATTTATTGAAAAAAAACACATTAATAAAAATATTAATATTCAAGAAATTAAATTTTTATAATATTTATAATATTTACCTAATAAATATATATTTCTTGATATTAATATTAAAATAATAATTCAAACAGTTAATAATATTAAACCTCAAGAATAAACATCTGCCCCAAAAATATAATATAAATTAACAAAATAATTATTTATATTTATTGAAAATCTAATTATAAATAAAAAAAATAATTAAAAAAAAAAAAATTGTAACCATAATTGTATATAAAATTTATTTACCTGAAAACATATAAATATTAGTATAATGATTAATTTTATCATTTTATTAATCTTAAAGAATTTAAATAATCATTTCCATAAAATCGAACAATTAAAACAATTAATGATAACCCTAAAGCACCTTCACAAACAACTACTGTTAAAAAAAATGAAATATAAAATAAATTTAAATTTAAAAATATTAAAATATAAAATATATTAAATAAAATTATAATTATAATAAATTCTAAACTAATTAAGATTAATAATAAATGTTTATAATATATATATATCTGTTTATTGCCCTTGCGGGATACAGTGCGGACTCCCGCTCCGCTCACAACTTGTCTTTTCCTTCTTAGCATAACTTAAAACTAGCTTATCCTTAGGCCTTATTATCTATTCCAAGAGAGCGAGATATCGAGAGATTATTACTACGCTTCGCATTCGTCCATTGCCTTCCATTCACGCTCGAGCTCGCGTCCAGACTCACACCCCGACTTCCGTTTCCGCTGCACTTTTCTACTCCCCATCATCCCTCGCCCTCGCCCTTCTTTTCCCCTTATTCTGCTCTCCAACTTTCCAACTTCTCCAACCATTCCTCCCCCTCCCCGTCATCTCCCAGCACCAGCTCCCTCATCTCCTGCCACCCCTTCTCCCTGCCCCATCCCGTGCACTTGTCCCAGACGTGCTCCCATGTTTCTTCCTCTACCCCGCACTTCCGGCATAACCTCTTCTCCTCCGCCTCCCAATACAGCGTCCCTCTCATTTCTTCTCCCAGTCTGAACCTCGCCATCCTTTGCCATCTTCCCTCCTCCCACCCTTTCTTCAGGTATCCCGGCACCCCTCTACCTTTCACAAACTTGTATTCCTTGTTCCCCTTCGCCTCTACCACTTTTTTCCACCTTCCTTCGTCCTGCGCGCTCCTTTCTGTCCTGACTAAGTCCTCTCCTCTCATTCCGCCCTCCATCCACTTCCTCTCCACCACCTCCGCGCTCCATCCCTTGTTCTCGTAGTACTTCCTCCTCTCCTCTTCCCATCCTCCACTTCCTCTACCTGTTCTTGCTCTCCTACTTATCTCCATCCTGCACCTTCCGGCCAGCTCTCCTCCTCTTCCTTCTTCCAATTTCCTTTCAAACGCCCATGCCCTCATTCCTGCCCTTCCTCTCAGCTCATCCCTCTGCAGCTCCTCCCTCAGCTGGTACCCCGGCACCCTCCTCGACACCCCTAACACCCACCTCAAGAACCGTTCGTGTACCCGCTCCACTGCCTCCCTTTCCTTCCACCCCCAGATCTCCACCCCGTAGCTCATCACCGGCCACACCAACCTATCAAATAACCACAACCTCCTTCCCCAATCATTCCCAAACTTCCTTTTTCCAATCCCCCACACCGGCCCCATCGCTTTTGCCGCCTTTCCCACTCTTTCTTCCACCTGACCCTTTTGGTCCCCATCTGCCCTCACCACATACCCTAGATACTCGTACTTCGTCACCTCCTCAATTTCCTTCCCCCTCCACCACCATTTCCCTTTTCTCCTCCTGCCTCCCCCCGCCTTACACCTCATCACTTTTGTTTTTCCCGTATTGACCTCCAGCCCCTTCTTCTCTATATACTGCTCGAATTTACCGATCATCCCCTTCATCTCCTCTTCCCCCTTTGCCAATAACACCAGGTCGTCCGCGTACGCCAAGGAGTATACTTTCCTTCCCCCTTCCAGCTCTATGCCCCCCCAGCATCCTCTCGCCAATTCCTCATCCAAGTCCGCCAGCATCAATATAAACAGTAACGGGCTTAGTGGGCACCCCTGTCTCACCCCCTTCACCGTCCAAAATTTTTTCCCGACTTCCTCCCCCACTTTCACCCTCCCTTCCGTCTCCTTGAGCACCTCCTCGCATCTTTCCACCAGTCCGTCTCTCACTCCTCTGCTTCTCAGACTCTCCGCCAACTTCACTCTGTCCACTGAGTCAAACGCTGCCCTTAAGTCCACGAATAATAGAATCAGCTTGTTTCCCCGTCCTATCTCTCTATTCACGATGTAGTTTAGTACGTATATGTTGTCCAACGTACCCATCCCTTCCCTGAAGCCCGCTTGACTCGGTGGCAACATCTTCTTCTCTTTCACCTCCTTCTTGTAATATTTGTTTTTTGGATTTTACATCGTTCGTTTATTTTAATTCAAGAGTCCCTTTAAATGTTTTTTGGACCATTCAATTTCAATATACAATAATTAATATTTGCGTTGTACTCAGCCTAGTTGAAATTCTTCCTGAATGCCAGGCCTGGTCTCTCGACGATATGGACGGAGAATTTCTTTCTTGCTTCGTACGAACAGGACTTGTATTTAATTGACAGAACGAGACGTAAGAGAGATGAGAGCTGTACGGGGTCGTTTATATAGGCGTGCCGATGACCACTGGTCATGTCGCTCAGCTCCCACCTTCCTTACGTAGATTTGGGAAAGGGAAATTCTCATTTTCGATATTACATTATCCCCCGAATTTTGGGTTGACTTGTAAAAAGGTGAATACAAAATTCTTAAATCATCACAATCGTCATTCATATCCTATACTACATACCATTCATTCATGACTCCATCTCTCTAAAGATCTCGTCCTAACATGTTTGAAAAATCACTCATTCGCTTAGCAGACTCTGGAGATATACATGTCAAATCATTTTCTTCATAATTTCATATCACAGATTATCTCGAATACGATATCACTCGCACTTACTCTGAATGGTCGAAATCTATACAATTTCCTGTCAATTTAAAATTTACGCACATACATTAACACGATAATATGAAAAATATATAAATACATAACAAATTATGACAAATCGATACTTTGTAGTTCGATAATCGTTTCACACATGAGTCTTTTGGTTACATTGATCGATGGGCTCGTGATACTTCCTCAAACTTGCTCGATTATAAGTTCCTTTGATCTTTTTATCATTTAGGAGCTCTGAAAGGACAAAAGCGTTGGGTCCTTTTGCCTCGATTATTTTGTATGGACCTTCGTATATGTGAAAAAATTTGCTTATTACTCTATCGCTATTGCTTGATATGTGAGGAACCTTGAGCAACACTTTATCTCCAATATTCAACGGTATTTTTGAAATATTTTTTTGTTTTGTTTTTCTGCTTTCGAAACCCTTACGCAATCGGTTCTTAGCCAAGAAAACCCTCCAATCGTGGGTTTGATCCGTTTCTTTGGGGAATTCAAAAAGTTTATTAATTTCGTCTTGCGCTTTCGAACCCCAATGCAACTCCAGTGGGATAAAACCCGTGCTGGTATGTGTTGTGTGATTAAGCAAAGCTTCTATTCGCGGGATGTGTTTTGCCCATCGCGTATGCTGCTCCGAACAAAACGTTCGAAAAAGCTTTCCCAATTCACGCATCACGCGGTCGGTTGGGTTTGACTGAGGGTGGCGGATCGATGAAAATACCACCTTAATATCTTCTTTGTTCAATTCCTCTTTCCATATTTTAGATGTAAATTGCGATCCATTATCCGAGAGAATTCTACGCGGTTTTCCGATTTTGGGACAATAGTCTTCTATGATTTTCTTCACTACGACTCTCGCGGTTGCTTTTTTGACTGGGTATAATTTTACGAGCTTGGAAAACGCGTCCATTACCACGAAAATATACTGCACGCCTCCGACGGACTTTGGCAAAGGTCCGTAAAAGTCTACTGTTGCGAGATCACCCGGACGATCTGATTTTACCTGACAGTATTCACCCTCCATAGTTCGTTGCAAATATTTGACGCGTTGACAGAGATCGCAACCAACGACATACCGTTTGACATCGACGTTCATCCCTCGCCAATAGAAAAATCTTTTCAAATGCGACAAAGTTTTACACACACCTGGGTGTCCCATTCGATCGTGTTCGGATTGAACCACGAGATTTTTCAATTTTTGAGGTATAATAATGTTCCAATGCGGAGATTTTGAACTTCGACAAAACCATATGTTATTATATTTCTGGATGTCGTTGGGATGCTTACTCTCAAATTTTTTTATCGATTCAATTACAGAGACATCCTCGCTTTGCAATCGACCTAATCCTTTCAGTTCTTTTTTGAAATATGGGTCCAACTCGAGCTGGCTGATCATAGTCAGAGCGTCATCAGTTATTTCGTGTAAGTCATCGACTTCACCCAACATGAAACTCGATATGATCAGTCTCTCGGGATCTTCTGTTTCAAATTTTCCGCGGGGATTTCGGCTGAAGAAGTCAGCCACGATGTTATCTCGACCTTTACAATATTTCACCGTAAACGAATATTCTTGTATTAACAAAAGCCACCGACAAATGCGCGCTGTCTGAAACGGTGTTTTGTTAATAAAAGTGAGGGCTTTGTTACATCTCGATGTATTGATTTTTCTACGCAACCCACCTCTGCGCTCACGCCACATTTTGGGGGGGTTAAAAAACGGACATCCCCTGCTAATTCCTCATACTACATTAACTCCGGGGAAGGTCGAAATATTACGACGAAAGGATGTGACTCAATCGGAAGCGAGAGATGAGGAGCGGACAATTATAGCCCACCCACCGATCACCCGACTATAAAATTCCCACGCGCGCCATCGATACTAAGGGGGAAAAGTCAACTGTGATTCACCGTGAGACATCACCTCTTACAAGACCACACCATCGAAACGTCTCAACACAGAGGACGCCGAACGCGAGCCAGCATCCCCAAACCATCGGAGATAAAGGGGCACGCATGCTCTCGCGACTTTTTGGAAAGAGATTCTTCGAGGTCGCGCCGGTAATTAAACTTATGAAGGACCATAGGGAGGCGGTAACCCCATCTGAATCATCCAGCTTTTCTCACGTATAAAAACCCCGGAAAAACGCCAACAGCATACAGTGCGCAAAAGGTTCGGGACCAGTCTTCAGTTCGACTCACGATACTTCTAATTCCGCGGCAGTGATACTCTAAATCTTTGCGGCAAAAGTCACTTGACCCATCAGTCCGATACGCGGATTCTTCTAAGTCCAGACTCGTTATTTTTGCCGAGTTATTCTAAACTATACTGTCTGTAAAAATCCTTGTTTCACTGAAAAGGTCTTTACTAAATCTTCTAAATCGTCATCACAAATCTCTATACTCCGCCGATTCGACATCAGAGTCCAAACCCCGAAGACCTTACCGAAGCGTTCAAAATAATACTAATACAATATTACGGACATAGTGTGTTAAATTATAACTATTCGTAGCCGAGGATACATATATATTCACGAGATCCTCTTAACTGTCGTAACCGTCATTGTAAACTTGTGTGTGTGAAGTACGAGCGGTATTCATAATCAACTACGCTCGTTGTAACCAAAAGGGAAATATAATAAATCCCAGATTAGCGTCTGAAAAAAAAGGGGAAAACCAAGTGAGTACTAATTATTCAGCCCTACTGTGTGCTATCTCCCCTAGCCCCCTTCGCACGGCTCTACGGTCATTCCTCATCCTAAGCGATCCCATATCGTAGACGAGACTTCCGTCCCAGGGTAAAGGACTTGATTGTCTTGACCCAAAAGCGAAGTCAATACCGTGTTACGCTCCCTTCAGAGAAGAATAAGCACACCCGATACACGGGGACGTAACAGCTTGGTGATCGGTTATGACAACAAATGGGCGTTCGAGTAGATATATGCGAAATTTCATCATTGAATACACAACGGCAAGAAGCTCTTTCTCTGTCGTTGTATAGTTCAATTCTGCTTGCACAAGTCCTCGACTTACCACGGAAATAATCTTTTGGTCCCCGTTCGTATCCAATTGAAAAAGAATCCCGCTAATCCCTTTGTCGGATGCGTCAGTTTGCACATAGAATGTATTATTTATGTCATAATGTGCCAGTTCTACTTTACGTTTGAAATTGTCTTTGAGATCTTTGTACGCTCTCGAATGCTCTTCGGCCCAAATCCAACGAGAATCCTTTTTTAGTAATGATCTTAATGGCTCGACATATTCGGCATGTTTTAAACTAAATTGCCTATAATAGTTGCACACCCCTAGAAACCTTTGCAGTTGTTGTTTGTTTTTAGGTTCTTCGAAGTTGATTATTGCATCAATTTTATGCGGATCTGGCGTTATTCCGCTCGGAGAGAGAATAAATCCCAAAAATGGAACCGAGTGTTTGCATAAAGATGCCTTGTCAAGACGCAGAGTCAGATTGTATTTGTTTAATCTTTCGAATACTTTTTCGAGGTGTATTATATGTTCCGCAAAATCCTTCGACGCGATAAGCAAATCGTCGATGTAATATGTCAAAAACTCCGAAAAATCGTCCCGAAAAACCCGACTCAAGGCACGAATAAAACCGCTCCCGGAAGTTTTTAAACCGAACGGAACAACTTTAAATTGATATAATTTTCCGTCAAATAAAAATGCTGTGTATTTTCTTGACTCCTCCGAAAGTGGTATTTGCCAGTATCCGTGCGTTAAATCCAGAGTCGAGAGCCAATTCTTTCCCCTATATTTTTGCATTACCTCGGTGATAATCGGTGGAGATTCGTTATCTCCCTCAATTATTGCATTAAGGTATCGAGCGTCGAGGCATACTCTGACTCGTCCGTCCTTCTTCCTGACTACTCGCAATGGGTTGCAATATGAACTAACAGCCCTTTCGATTATTCCCGAATAACACATCGTTCTTATTTCCTCTTTAACCGCGTCCCTCAAATGAATCGGAACCGGGTACGAGTGATAAGATATGGTTTTTTTTTCTATTAATTTGATTTTGTGTTCATAAATTGTCGTTAAACCCGGTTTTTCCGAGAAAACCGTTTTATATTTGTGAATCAAATTTAAAATAGCCATCGCTTGTTCCTCGTTCAGTGACGTTAAAGAGCGCGATTGGGAATCTATGGATTGGATCCATTGATTTTCTTCATTGTTTCGTTCTAATTCGCCGTTGTTTTTTATGCAGACTTGATTTTGTGATAATTTACAGATGGATTCGCAAGATTTTGTAATACTTTTTTCTGCAATTTCTTTAATATTATTGTTTTTTCTGACGTCACTTATGACTTCCTCACTAGACTGAGTCGTGACCTTCTTTGATTTTGCCGATACGATTGAATCGTTTTCATTATTTCCATCGTTTTTATGATCAATATTTATGAAGTTTACGTTGGTTAAATCTTTCATTGTATACTTGTTTGTATCATTTTCCTTCATTTCATGGATGCTTCTCGCGTTTATCGTATTTAAATTATTTTCGTTATTTTCTGTTTCGCGATTATTTCGATTTTCATTTTTACATATTTCCTCGCTTAAAGGCTCACGTATAATTATATTCCGACTTGCTCCTCCATCCTCAATTATGCTGTTTTCTTCAATTTGAATAATGTTGATATGAGTTTGTCCTTTACTTTTGTTTACTTGGAGCCTCTCCGCAAAATTCCCATCGAACGTCACCAAATCGGGTCTAAGCTTGCTTCCCTGTATGCTAATTGTTCGATTGTCATAATTTATGATGCCTCTGTTTGCGTTGAGCCAATCGCTGCCCAAAATACATGTGGATGTTAAGAAAGGAATGACGAGGAAAACGTGTTGTACTGTATGGTCACCGATTTCGGCTTCGCATAAAATCTGCTTCTTGACCGTGCTCGATTTTTTTCCAACGGCAGTTGACACCGATACATTAGTCACTGGCAGCTCATACAGATAAATATTTTGTTTTAATTTTGTGTAAAATTCTTCAGATACGCATGTTATTTGGCTGCCAGTGTCGATTAATACTTTGATTACGTTATCCCCCATCGTAAGTCTTATATATGGACAGTGTTGAATTATGGCTTTAAACGATAAAGGCTTTGGAATGTTTCCTTTTTTTTCCTCTTCTAGGTCCTTGACGAAATCGAAAATATTATGGCACGTAGGTGGACCTACATTCGACGTGCCTTTGTTCAGTTTAAATTCCTAGTTTCATTACTATAATTGTTTTGATTTTGTGTCGGTTGGACGTTTGGCGGTGGGAAACGAAAATCAGGTAAACACGGTGCCGAGGGGATATTTTTTCTATTTTGGTAATTTAAGCTATTTTCGTTTGTTGTTGGCGGGTTGTTATGTTGATAATTTTGAGGGTATTGTTCGTTGGAATTTTGATAATAGTTTCTGTTCGTATTTCTTTTGCTATAACCGTTAGAATTTCGATGTGGATTATTCGTTTTGTTTTGATTTTGTTGGTTCGTCTGTAAACACTGCATACTATTTATGCCGTGTGGCTGTGGTTTAAATTGTGCTCGTGACTCTTTTTGTCGGATGAAATCTTCTTGTGCGAGATCTAATTGTGAAAGGGCTTGAGCTATTATATTGCTGTCGTTATAATTTATTGTTGCTAAACTCGAACGTACGCGAGGTGGAAATTGTTGAACGATCGTGAAATTTATCTCATATGGAGTTAAAGGAGGCTCGAAATAACGCGTTTCTTTAATTTGTTTGTAAAAATATGTGTGCATACTTCCGTCACCGGATTTATATTTTCTGAATGACCAATTATTCTTGAAACGGACTCTCTCAGGAATGGAGTAAAATTCTTCCCTGAACGATTGCTTAAAAGCCTCGAAAGTCTTGATCGAATCTTTTGTGGCTTCGTACCACGTTCTTGCTTTACCTTCTATTATGTTTTCGATTAGCACCAGTTTGTGCTCATTACGGATATTTTTTAATTTAAAATATCGCTCAACCTCCTCTAAATATTCTAGCGGGTTATTTTCTTCGTTAAACTTCGGCAAGCTTATATTTATTTGCAAATTTTGAAAGTGTGTCACGAGCCCATTTACCAACTCACCGTTTGTAGCGTTATCTTCGTTTGCAGGCTGGATTTGCGATTGACTTCGATTATTTTCTTGTTGTTGTGGCGGAGGATTTAATCGGAGGCTGTTTCGCAGTCTTTCGAGCTCGATACGTTCCTCGACGAGGCGTTGCCGTTCCTCTGTAATTCTTCGCCATTCTTCATCGAAGTTTCTTTGCACTTCTTCGATGTTTCTTTGCACTTCTTCGCCTTCAGCCATTTGTCTCGTGTCTTTCTGTTTACTAAGATTTGACACAATTTCAATATTTCTTTTCTTGTTGATGATTTTCGGCGATGATAATGTGCCTTTGCGCTTTCTTTGTAATAATGAGGGCGCGATCAGGCGTGACTCGTTAATTGCCGATGATTTTGATCGAGTCTTGCGCGGAGATTGTAATGTGACTGATTTAGGCATATGACTTTAATATTTCGTATTTTGCTGCTATTTTGTACAATCTGATTTTCTCCAATTTATGTATATATACCGACTTTACAAATACAAACATATATTCATGTGTTATATGTCACGGCTACGTAATTCGTGCCAGCGGGTTGGGCGCCAAATGTAATATTTGTTTTTTGGATTTTACGTCGTTCGTTTATTTTAATTCAAGAGTCCCTTTAAATGTTTTTTGGAACATTCAATTTCAATATACAATAATTAATATTTGCGTTGTACTCAGCCTAGTTGAAATTCTTCCTGAATGCCAGGCCTGGTCTCTCGACGATATGGACGGAGAATTTCTTTCTTGCTTCGTACGAACAGGACTTGTATTTAATTGACAGAACGAGACGTAAGAGAGATGAGAGCTGTACGGGGTCGTTTATATAGGCGTGCCGATGACCACTGGTCATGTCGCTCAGCTCCCACCTTCCTTACGTAGATTTGGGAAAGGGAAATTCTCATTTTCGATATTACATTCTTCATCCTATTTCTGAGGACCCCCGTGTACACTTTGTACGCTGTCTGCGTCAGAGTCACCCCACGGTATTCCTCTACCGTCTCCCCGTCCCCTTCCTTCACCACCGGTACCACTATCCCCTGCTTCCATCTTTCCGGCCATCCTTCCCCTTTCCAGACCTTCCAACACATCCTCCATAGTCCTTCTGGGACGTTTTCCCCTCCGTATCTCCATACCTCACTTGCTATACCGTCCTCCCCCATCGCCTTCCTGTCCTTCAATTCCCTCACCACCTTCCACACCTCCTGCCTCGACAGATCCTCTTCCCTGTCCGACCCCGTTTGTCTCTCCGAGTTCCCCACCCATCTCTCTTCCGTCCCCCCCAACACCCTTCTGAAATATTCATCCCATTCCCCCATCGTTATACGCTTATTTACCCCCTTCCTTCTTCTTCGTCCCCTGTTAATCACCGCCCATGCTTGGCCTTCCGTCCTTATCCCATTTATCTCTATCTCCCATCTCTTGGCCTCCTCTTTTTTCTTTTCTTCACATAACTTCCTGTACTTCTTCTTCTCCTCCACGTACCTCCCCTTCTTATTTTCGTTCTTCCTCCATTCGTACAGTTCCTTCTTGAGCCTCTCCTTCTCCTCCCTACAGTCCTCATCCCACCAACCCTTTTCCTGTACCCTCTTTTTACTCTCACCCGTTTTCTCCACCGCTTTCCTTATCCTCCCTTCCAACTCCTTCCATCTCTCTTCCACGCCTTCGTCCGTCCATCTCCATTCTCCAAACTCTTCCTTAAACTTCTGCACTCCTTCCTCCGTCCACACCCCCCTCCCGCACCTCTTTACCCTTCCCCCTCCCTGCTTCCCTTGCTCACCTCCCCTGTCCACCTTCACCCATAGCACAACTGGCATATGATCTGAATCCACTTTGCATTCCACTTCTACTCTCTCCACCTTTTCCCTCACCTGTTCCCCTACCACCACATAGTCTATCACCGATCTGCCCCTGCCCCCTACGTATGTCCATTCCCCCTCTTCATCCCCCTTCACCCCCCCATTCATAATCTCCCACCGTTCTTCCTTCAGCAGTTGACACCATCTTTTCCCCTCCCTCGTCACCGTCCTATCCTTCGACCTCCGCCCTCTTTCCACCAGTACTTCCCCTCCCATCTCCACCCACCCCCTTCCGTCCCTGTTCTTACGTTAAAATCCCCGCCAATAATTACTTTTTCCTCCCTGCCTTCCTCCTCCATCTGTCTCGCCATCATCTCCATCTTCTTTTCTAGGTCCCCATTCACGTACACCCCTACCACCCACCACCAATGCCTTCCCATCTTCACTTTCCACACCATCCATCCTTCTACTCCTTTCTCCACCTTGCCCACTTCCAGCCCTTCCTTCACTCCCATCACCATGCCCCCCTTTGCTCTGCCTCTACCCCTGCTTTTCAGCGCGTCTTGAATCTCCCATCTGAATCCTCTTTTCCATTGCTCCTTAATCCCGTCCCACCCTTTCCTGTCCACCCACGTCTCGATTAGCACCACCACATCCCAACCTCTTAAACCCTCCCAGAATTCCTTATCCTTATTTTTCACTCCCGCCACATTCCAAAATCCGATCTTTTTAACGCACTCCCCCCTTTTGCCTCCTATCTGCCCTCGTCCTGGTTCTTGCCCCGTTCCACCCCTCCTTTTCGCCTTTTCCCCACCCAATGCCTCTTTCCTTGCTAGTTTCCCTCCGTCTCTCTCCAACCCTCTGCCGCCTCATCCCACGTTCTCAGTTTGCCCTCCACCCACATCTTCATATATCCCACCCTCACTCTCTTTCCCTTTCTCCGTTCCATATCCGCGTCCCTCTCCACTAACCATTTTACTCTTCTCTCCATTTGCGTCAAATCGTCCTCCACCCTCTCCCTCTCCCCCATTCAGCTTCTATTTTGCCTTCATTACCTCCGTTTTATTTTCCCTCCCTTCCAGCTCCACGAGCACCATCCCTCTCCCCTCTCTACTCACCCCCCCAACTCTCCTTAACCCTTTCACCCCTCCTTCTATCTCCATTTTGTTCCATATCCTTGTAATTTCCCCCTCCCAATTATCCCCCTCCTTCATTCTCACCCCTTTCACGATCACATTCTTTTTTCTTTTTTCTCGCTCACTTTTGTCCAGCCTTAGGTCGATTTCCCTCACTTTTCTTTCCACACCTTCCACTCTCGGCTCTTCTACCTGCGCTCCCTGTCCCCTCGCGTTTTTGTCACCCACTTCAGTAGTTAGATATAGCGGAATCTGGATACAGATTCCTACTACCGACACTTACCGACTCTACAGTCGAGACACGAACCCCCTTCCAGAACCTTCTAGAACCTTCTAGAACCTTCTAGAACGTTCTCGAAGGTTCGATGATGACGTCATCGTGATGACACGTGTGACGAGGAGGGTGAGAGGGGGGTATTTTTTCGTCACTGACCTTGATGATGTCAGTGACCGTGTTGCGACGTTACGAGGCAGAGGGGTGAGAGGAGGGTATTTTTTTCATGACTGACCTCGATGCGTTATGAGGAGGAGGGTGAGGGGAGGGTATTTTTTTCAGGAATTGCGACGTTACGAGGCAGAGGGGTGAGAGGAGGGTATTTTTTCATGACTGACCTCGATACGTTTTATGAGGCGGAGGGTAAGGGGAGGGTATTTTTTTCAGGAATGTTCTCGATGATGATGACGTCGAGTGTCCAAGGTCGGAGGGAGGGGTTCTTTTGGAACGTTCTCGATGACGTTTTACGAGGTAGGGAGTCAAGGTTACAGGAAGGGACTTGACAAAATGTCTTTCAACAAAGAGGAACGCTTCTAGAAATTTCCTTTAAAAATTAGCAGAGGGGGTGAAGTAGGATATATAAGGCTGGAATTTTAGCGCACAAACGTATTGGTCATTCAGTTGTCTAATGAGTTGCACTGCTCTGAAACATCGTGAACTTCGACAACGAGTAGAGCTTTTATTGAAGAATATTCAAGAAGTTAAAGGCTTGATAAAAATAAAGTCTGATGTCAATCATCTTACGCGAAAATTAAAAAATCTTTCGGTGTAACTTGAAGAAAAAAGTGAAAAAATTTGAACATTCATAAAAAACCCGACCATGAATTTCACTAAAATAAACAAAATTGGCTGTCTAACTGAATATCTACCATTGAAAAAACTCAACGAGCTGGAACTGGATGAGACCTACCTGATCACCGATATACGGAACGTTTCAACAAAGTTTGGGTCTAGAATCGTTGTGGATGTGGAAGATATGTTCTGTCTATTTTTGCCTGAGAGGTTGGCAAAATTTCTGGATACTGAAAAAAATGTCTTCGATGAAATGAAAACCGCATCGGGACAGAAGAAACTCCGAATGATTTACCATGGAGGAAAATATAATCTCGTCGAATTTTGTTAATACGAACAAAATCCAGTGAACATTATATTGTATTTAACATGATGAATGTACTGACTTGTAACTTTCAAACTTCGCAATATTATTGAAAAAGATGGTGCTTCAAAAATAAACGTACTCACATGAAAAGTGTGTTAATGATCTCTTTACCTACGTAAAAAATAGAAAAAAACTACTAGAAATAGCATTCTTTAGAAATAATAAAACTCTAGTTCAAATTTAAATTTGAATAAACGTATTTGACAAAAATTGTTGGATGCTGCAAAAAATATATACTCGAGGAATTGGAAACCCCATCCTGACAAAACAAACTCTGAATGATTTACCGACACGCTAAATATATATTATCAAGTCGAATTTCGTGAATACCAACACATCCATTTTAGCGTCTCTCGCTAGAACACGGTTCCACGCTTTCTCCGCGAGGATTCTATCTGCTGCGTGTCGAGCAGTGAGGTTATCACGATTTTTTGAATATGCGATATCGTGCTCTTTGCACGCAGCGTCAAGCGCATTAATTCCAGGATCACCTCGTGCAAGTCTTTTTGTTAGTTTCATACCAGGATCGCAATTGAAAAATCAATCACACGAGAACATTGTAATAGTACTGAAGAATTTTCATTATTAACCAGAAAAGGTGTATTCCCGTATGATTATGTTGATAGTTGGGAAAAACTCGATGAAAAGCAGCTACCTTCGAGAGAACAATTTTATTCTCAATTAAATGATGAGAACATTTTAGAGGAAGACTATTTACATGCATGTAATGTTTGGCAAGAGTTTGGTATCAAAACCTTGGGTCAATACTCTGACTTGTATTTACAAACCGATGTTCTGCTTTTAGCTGATATTTTAGAGAATTTCAGACGTAATTGTTTGAATACATATAGTTTAGATCCTCTACACTATTATACAGCGCCAGGCCTTGCGTTTGATGCGATGCTAAAATGTACCGGTGTAACGCTTGAACTGCTCGTTGACATCGATATGTTATTGTTTTTGGAAAGGGGCATTCGAGGCGGCGTAGCTCAATGTTCAAACAGATACGCTAAAGCGAATAATAAGTATATGGGAGCAGCGTACGATCCCAGTCAAGAAACATCTCATCTTATGTATAATGACGTAAATAACTTGTATGGAGCAGCTATGAGTCAGTGTTTACCCTATGCCGGTTTTGAATGGGTATCAGACGTTGACGTATTTAGTGTTCCAGACGATTCACCCACTGGTTATATATTGGAAGTAGACCTAATATACCCACAGGAACTGCAAGAAATCCACAAAGACCTGCCGTTGGGCCCAGAGCATTTCACACCACAAGGATCCAAGATATCGAAATTAACAACTACCTTATTTTCAAAGGAAAAATATATCATTCATTACAAAGTCTTGAAGCAATATCTGAGCTTGGGCATGAAGTTGAAAAAAATTCATCGAATATTGAAATTTAAGCAGGCGCCATGGCTTCGAAAATATATAGATTTGAACACGGATTTGAGAAAAAAATCCACGAATGATTTTGAAAAAAACTTTTACAAACTCATGAAAACCCAGGTAGGAATTGACGATGAAAAAAGGCCTCCTCAAGCTCTAAACCAAGGCTCACATTTTTTTATTCAGGCTGAGCACTAGTCCTATTTCAGGCCTAGCTAAGCCTCGAAAAGATAACCAGGTTTCAGGCTCTTTCACACAGGCTTGAACAAAGGCTCGTAGGAAAGCCTGTATTAAGCTTGAAACAACGAAATAACAAGGCTCAAAACGAGCCTTGATAAAGCCTGAAAGAACGAAATAAAAAGCCTCAAAACGAACCTTGATAAAGCCTGAAACAACAAAATAACGAGTCTTAATGAAGCCTTAATCTCATTATATACTTAGAATACTTAGAATACTTAGAATACTTAGAATACTTAGAATGTAGTTATTATTTATTATAAAATATAACATTTATTTTTATAACATTTGTTATAAAATATTCATGAAAAATCATACTTTGTATCTCATAAATATCAATGAGAGCATGTATGTTTAAATGTTCTCGGCTGCCTCCTTCGCTTTCTCCTTTCGCGCCTTCGCGCCCGACAAAAAGTTGCTTGTTGCTGTAAGCACCGACATTTTGGGGTCTGGAAACTTCTTCAGGAGTACCTCTGTGGGAGAAAAAACACATTGATCGTAAAAAACCAATAATTTTATTTAAATAAAAGAAAACTATGAAAAAAATATCTTACCCTCCATACACTTGAACGACATCGTTTTATTGTAAGCTCGTTTAGTTTCATTATTTTGCGTCTCTCTCCCTTGACCACTAAAAAGCAGCTGCACATCCCGATCAATGGTTCCTCCAATGATTGCGTTGACGGCCTTCGTAAATCCATGGCGCTGAGACAACTGGTTCGCATATTTTTGTTTCTGTAACAATTAAGGGGGCAGTCATTATTTATTAAATTTATTTATTTATCGCGTTTATTTATTTATTCTATTTATTTGTTCATTTTTTATAATAATCGTAATTAAAGAGGAAGAGTCATGTAAACGTACGTGTGTCAAGATTTTTTTTATCAAGAAAAAAATATATATTTAAAATATGTATTTCTTTCTAAACAAATCTTGAGAGAATGTACATTTACATTACTCTCCCCCTCGATCATTAACTACTAATTACAGGTGACTCAAAACGCTATTACTTCAATATAAAAATTTTATGGTTACTCACCAGAAAACTTCGTTTTTTCTTTGCTTCTTCTTGGGCGTCGGCATCACCCTTGTTCCCATCCAGACTATTTTCGAATGCTTCGAAATCACCAATAGTTTTTATCGGAAAGTCTACGCCAAGAATATCCATGTACGAATCCTGATCGCCTATGGGTACTGAGAATCGGTCAAATTTTTGTTGCAGGTCGTAAGATACGCTCCTTCTCGTATTCATCAATTTTCTCTCCAGCGTTTCAACTGCCAAGTCAAGTTTGCGACTCAGAAAATCCGCAATGGCACCTGAAATGCAAAAAAGAACATAATTAATTCCTTAACTATATCTTGTTCATAGTATATTGAAATTTGATTTATTTTTGAATTTTTGTTCTTTGCATTTTATATATGTACCAATGCAAATAATATGTTATTTATTATATATTTGCTTACTTATTATATATACTAAAAACTTACCCAAACCAGGATCTGTAATTCGCTGCCGTAGCTCGGACACGTCGATTTTGTCTGCTTTGCAGCTATGACTGGAACCATATCCTGAAACAAATGATAAAAAAAGAAATGTTTAAAGTGGAATCATAAAAATTAGAAACTTATCAAACCGACGATGAAAAAAAAAATACTCACTTGACCGTGGAGTGAGGAATGCCGATGTATTGCTGCAATTTGCATCTTTCTGCATAGTAGTACTTGTAGATTCTTCGTCGTTCTCGATGTCTCTCAGAATCTTTGACGAAAAACCTGAGTTAGTCCTTCTCGGAGAGTTCTCACCCGAGCCCGTACGGACTTGCTGAATTTTTGTCAAAAGACCTGAAGCAGTCCTCTTCGGAGTGTTTTCGCCCGAGCTCGTACGGACTTGCTGATTTCTCGTCAAAAGACCTGAAGCAGTCCTCTTCGGAGAGTTTTTACTTTTATAATTCGACTTTATAGGCGAATTTTCGACATCACTGTTGGAGTTGATGAATGGACTGAGCCTTTTTCTTTTTTTTTTTTCCATTTTCTTTTGTGCATCAGTTGTTCATCGTCACTGCTGTTACTGGAGGATTCATTGTTGGTCATCAATTCTATCGCCCTTTTTTTTGATAGAACGCTTATTTGGCTCCGTGGACTTTCTATGTCCGTATCTGTGACGATGTTGTTCGCTTGGGTGTACGAGCGGTTCAAGCGACGAATCCCATCTTCGTAAGTCTCTATCGAAAAACAAAAAAAGAGAGAAAAAATCAAGAATTAGCCATTTTATTTTTTATTTTGTTTCTTATTTTAGTATTTAATTCTTTTTAATCGGTTTCTTACCTGCCCAACAAAGAATTTTGAGATCATTATATATCTCCCATCCAGTTTCAGGGGTCTTTTTGTTTTTCACCCAATTTTCGACAGATTTTTGGTTTTTCTTCGGCGGCCAATGACAAGACCATCCTTCCTCGTCATCGCCTTCTATCAACCATGATTTTGGTAATAATTCTACCACTTTTTTCCCGTCTTCTGTCTTTTCGTTGTAAAAATGCCCGACCGCATAATTTTGCCGCTCACACTTGTACTTATTCATCTGAAATCATAGAGAAAAAAAGGTTTGAAAACAACGTCCATTTTAAAGCATAAAATGTAGCACTGCACACAGCACGCGTGGTACATTTTGAGGTTACCATTAGTTTGTATGACCCAATAAATTACACATAATTCAACTCACCACGCCTAATGACCAAGTTTTTCTGATGAAGCTGTGTCGATTGTCACCGTTCCTACTCACACAAAAAAATCTTGAACGTATCGAACGATTACTTCAACACTTGCTTGTTCTCTCCTCGCGTATACGCCTCGCTCACGTATTGCGCGCAAATTTCGTCCGGAGAAAGAGGAGAGCGTAACAGAGCCAGACGACTAAGTTTTTCGACAAATCTTTTTTTTTCAGCTTTCCCACGCACTTGAAAAAATCGCTAACGTGTCGAACGATTCCTAAAACTCGGTGAAACGCTGGGTTGTACGACCGTCCCCGGATAGGCGAACACTCGACGTTCTTCCGCCTCACACACGCGACTCGCTCACGTATTTCGCGGCAATTTCTCCAGGGGAAAGAGGGTAGCCTCACAGGTAGCCTGACGACAAAGATTTTAACCTATAAGCTTTTCGAGAAGAAAAATCTTTTTATTCGCTTTTGCGCGCACTTGGATAAATCGCGAACGTGTCGAACGATTACTACAACTCGGTGAAACGCCGGATTGTACAAACCGTCCCCGGATACGCGAACACCCGTTCTTCCGACTCACACACGCGCCTCGCTCACGTATTACGCGCCAATTTCTCCGGGAGAAAGAGGAGAGCCTCACAGATAGCCTGATGACAAAGTTTTTAACCTATAAACTTTTCGAGAAAAAGAATCTTTTTTCACCTTTCCCACGCACTTGAATAAATCGCGACCGCGTCGAACGGTTACTACGACTCGGTGAAACGTCGTGTTGTACACACTGTTGCCGGTTACGCGAACTCGTTCTCTCGCCTCACACACACGCCTCGATCACGTATTGCGCGCAAATTTCGTCGAAAGAAAGAAGAGAGCGTTACAGAGCCATAGATGACGAAGTTTTTCCAAAAAATCTATTTTTTCATCTTTGCACGCACTTGAATAAATCGCGAACGTGTCGAACGATTATTACGACTCGGTGAAACGCCGGGTTGTACAAACCGTCCCCGGATACGCGAACACTCGTTCTTTCGCCTCACACACGCGCCTCGCTCGCGTATTGCGCGCAAATTTCGTCGGGAGGAAGATGAGAGCGTAACAGAGCCAGATGACTAAGTTTTTCAAAAAAATCTTTTTCAGCTTTCCCACGCACTTGAAAAAATCGCTAACGTGTCGAACGATTCCTACAACTCGGTGAAACGCCGGATTGTACAAACCGTCCCCGGATACGCGTACACCCTTTCTTCCGACTCACACACGCGCCTCGCTCACGTATTACGCGCCAATTTCTCCGGGAGAAAGAGGAGAGCCTCACAGATAGCCTGATGACAAAGTTTTTAACCTATAAACTTTTCGAGAAAAAGAATCTTTTTTCACCTTTCCCACGCACTTGAATAAATCGCGACCGCGTCGAACGGTTACTACGACTCGGTGAAACGTCGTGTTGTACACACTGTTGCCGGTTACGCGAACTCGTTCTCTCGCCTCACACACACGCCTCGAGCACGTATTGCGCGCAAATTTCGTCGAAAGAAAGAAGAGAGCGTTACAGAGCCATAGATGACAAAGTTTCTCCAAAAAATCTTTTTTTTCAGCTTTGCACGCACTTGAATAAATCGCGAACGTGTCGAACGATTATTACGACTCGGTGAAACGCCGGGTTGTACAAACCGTCCCCGGATACGCGAACACTCGTTCTTCCGCCTCACACACGCGCCTCGCTCGCGTATTGCGCACAAATTTCGTCGGGAGGAAGATGAGAGCGTAACAGAGCCAGATGACTAAGTTTTTCAAAAAAATCTTTTTCAGCCTTCCCACGCACTTGAAAAAATCGCGACCGCGTCGAACGATTACTACGACTCGGTAAAACGTTGTGTTATACACACTGTCGCCGGTTACGCGAACTCGTTCTCTCGCCTCACACAGACGCCTCGATCATGCATTGCGCGCAAATATCGTCGGAAGAAAGAGGAGAGCGTTACAGAGCTATAGATGACAAAGTTTTTCGAAATAAAATTTTTTTCAGCTTTCGCACGCACTTGAATAAGTCGCGAACGTGTCGGACGATTATTACAACTCGGTGAAACGCCGGGTTTTGTACAAACCGTCCCTGGATACGCGAACACCCGTTCCTCCGACTCACACACGCGCCTCGCTCAAGTATTACGCGCCAATTTATCCGGGAGAAAGAGGAGAGCTTCACAGTTAGTCTGATGACAAAGTTTTTAACCTATAAACTTTTCGAGAAAAAGAATCTTTTTTCACCTTTCCCACACACTTGAATAAATCGCGACCGCGTCGAACGATTACTACGACTCGGTGAAACGTCGTGTTGTACACACTGTTGCCGGTTACGCGACTCGTTCTCTCGCCTCACACAGACGCCTCGATCACGTATTGTGCGCAAATTTCGTCGAAAGAAAGAAGAGAGCGTTACAGAGCCATAGATGACAAAGTTTTTCCAAAAAATCTTTTTTTTCAGCTTTGCACGCACTTGAATAAATCGCGAACGTGTCGAACGATTATTACGACTCGGTGAAACGCCGGGTTGTACAAACCGTCCCCGGATACGCGAACACTCGTTCTTCCGCCTCACACACGCGCCTCGCTCGCGTATTGCGCGCAAATTTCGTCGGGAGGAAGATGAGAGCGTAACAGAGCCAGATGACTAAGTTTTTCAAAAAAATCTTTTTCAGCTTTCCCACGCACTTGCAAAAATCACTAACGTGTCGAACGATTCCTACAACTCGGTGAAACGCTGGGTTGTACGACCGTCCCCGGATAAGCGAACACTCGACGTTCTTCCGTCTCAGACTCGTGCCTCGCACACGTATTACGCGCCAATTTCTCCGGGAGAAAGAGGAGAGCCTCACAGATAGCCTGATGACAAAGTTTTTAACCTATAAACTTTTCGAGAAAAAGAATCTTTTTTCACCTTTCCCACGCACTTGAATAAATCGCGACCGTGTCGAACGATTACTACGACTCGGTAAAACGTTGTGTTATACACACTGTCGCCGGTTACGCGAAATCGTTCTCTCGCCTCACACAGACGCCTCGATCACGCATTGCGCGCAAATGTCGTCGGAAGAAAGAGGAGAGCGTTACAGAGCCATAGATGACAAAGTTTTTCGAAATAAAATTTTTTTCAGCTTTCGCACGCACTTAAATAAGTCGCGAACGTGTCGGATGATTATTACGACTCGGTGAAACGCCGGGTTTTGTACAAACCGTCCCTGGATACGCGAACACCCGTTCCTCCGACTCACACACGCGCCTCGCTCACGTATTACGCGCCAATTTCTCCGGGAGAAAGAGGAGAGCTTTACAGTTAGCCTGATGACAAAGTTTTTAACCTATAAACTTTTCGAGAAAAAAAATCTTTTTTCACCTTTCCCACGCACTTGAATAAATCGCGACCGTGTCGGACGATTACTACGACTCGGTGAAACGTCTTGTTGTACACACTGTTGCCGGTTACGCGACTCGTTCTCTCGCCTCACACAGACGCCTCGATCACGTATTGCGCGCAAATATCGTCGGAAGAAAGAGGAGAGCGTTACAGAGCCATAGATGACAAAGTTTTTCGAAATAAAAATTTTTTCAGCTTTCGCACGGATTTGAATAAGTCGCGAACGTGTCGGATGATTATTACGACTCGGTGAAACGCCGGGTTTTGTACAAACCGTCCCTGGATACGCGAACACCCGTTCTTCCGACTCACACACGCGCCTCGCTCACGTATTACGCGCCAATTTCTCCGGGAGAAAGAGGAGAGCCTCACAGATAGCCTGATGACAAAGTTTTTAACCTATAAACTTTTCGAGAAAAAAAATCTTTTTTCAGCTTTCCCACGCACTTGAATAAATCGCGAACGTGTCGAACGATTACTGCGACTCGGTGAAATGTACGTCGTGTTGTACACACTGTCGCCGGTTACGCGGACACTCGTTCTCTCGCCTCACACACGTATTGCGCGCAAATTTCGTCGGGAGAAAGAGGGGAAAGAGGAGATCGTCACAGTGAAGTGTCATGCCCTTGTACAAAAACGAAAATGCGGTATGCGTATGCGAGAGATGACAAGTGTGTACGTAAATTATAACCGGCGTTACACAGCTGTCAAAAACACAGCAAATATACTGAGCATAGATAAAAGATAGACATTTTATTGATATTATCCTAGCAATTACAATTAGTGAGTGCGGTAATTAGTGAAAACGTTTTTCATTTGAATGCTTCTTTATTATTCTGGTTTTAACAGTTCGCGTGAAGAAGAGATACAGCGTAATGTTTATTTTCTATCTCGAGAAATACACATTTGCTTTTAACATTGGCAAATGTGAAGAATTTTTTCTGATTTGATAATCGGATCCTCGCAATCCCGACTTCTGTTGAAGGGCAAGGGGTGGTGAAAACATCGTCACGCGTTTGACTAGTGTGACCTTCAAAAAATACATCCTCCGGTCTTTTCAAATTTACTTCATTTTTTACCCTCGCAAAGATTTCTTTGATGATCACGATTGTATTGTCATGGAGTTGGACGGCGTTATCTGGGCGTTTGTCAGCAATTTTCATCCCGTGATATTTAATAGAATCAAGGTTCAAAACTTGATGTCCATTCCTTTCAGAAAATCGCCGTTTTTTTACTATGAATTCAGTCAAAATAAGCTTTTTTTTAATTTTGACTATCGATTCCGAGTTTTCGAGCGCATTTACGCGATTTACGATTTGTGCCAATGGTTTAGCGTTACCCCTGACTAACCGTTTGAATTTCCCGATGAAATTTTCACCCCAAAACGCAGATAAATTCATCAAAGACGTCTTGAAATATCTGACATCATCAGCAATGTGAATGAGGCTGTGAACGTGCAGAACCTGAGAATCTCTTCCATAATACGTCGGCATACACTGGACGAATGTTTTCAGGTATGCTTGTGCGTCATCGCAACCATTTACCGCCAATTCAATGCTACACAGAATCCGGCAAGCAGTGTGTAAATGTAAAAAATGCACGTACACAGCTTTCGGTAACACGAATTTCAATACGATTGAGCCAGCATAAAGAAGCATAAATGAGCATTGTGTTGCTTTCCAACGACTGTAGTCATCCACGTCGAACTTGGTCCGTTGGAATTCATGCGGCACCGATCTTTCGATATTTCCCATGAGAGCTCTAAACGTTTCCCGTTTTTCCCTTTTCAGACTGCCGGTCCAGTAAGAGAGTAGATTCTTCATGAGATTCAGGAACAACAAGTGCATGATATCTTGTGGAAAATCTTTCACGGGATCAAATCCTGGTATGTCCAATAAGGGACTTCTGACGTCAGTGGGTTGGTGTTCCTTATCAGCACGAGTAATCAAACTCTCTTTAGTCCGTTTCGGAAAATCGGTTTCCGGATAAACCCTCTTACGATTTTCGGTGACACCAGGGATGGTGCACCGTTCGCATGCCGAAAAACCTCCAGGGTATTTTGTGCATTTTATGTACGCTCTTGCAGGTCCATCTGCAATTACGGCAGCAACCTTGAACGTATACGTTTTGTCGGTCGTCGTCAATCCATTTTCGGTCAATGCTCTCGATTCGATGACAAAATCCGTCAAGAACTCCTCCACGAATTTCGGTTTCGCATCACCGTAGTATAAAGCCACCTAAAAGAATAAAATTCAATTATAATCTCAATCTGAGGAAAATAATTCCGTAAATTGCCAATTTATATTATTCGTCAATTTGTATTATCGAAAAAATTTGTTACCATTCTTTGATTAATTCTTACAATATTTTTACGTAGAACATTTTTATTAAAAGAATATCGTGGCCAAAAAGAAAAAAATTTCTCCCAAACTTAATTCTTTTTTTTCTAGAAAACCACTGACTTAAGCAAAATTTGTTTAAGAACACAAATGTCTTTAAATTAATCGAAGAACGCTATAAAAAAAATTAAGATTTTTTGACGACGTTTGTTGAAACTTCAATTTTTTAATTTTCCAAAAAAAAAAAAAATGACATCAGATCATAATGAAAAAATTCAAGAGTGTTCTTTGACTAATTTTAAAACAATTTTGCTCAAGTATTCGAGAAAAAAATTCATCGAGTTTCCAGTTTTAATAAAAAATGAACGTATTATTATTGTGGGATGTGAACTCACCACAAAGGGCCTGCAATCATAATCATCGTGGAAAATCGTCATAATGATGGGCCACAGTGACCCTTTGCTGTTGTTGTACACAGTCATCCCATCAATGTGTACGAGAACACGCACGTCATTTTCACGATATATCCCAGATTCCAGGCGTTTGTTTAGGCCATTTTGGACTCCGAGATAAATGTAATGACCAATCGAATTTTGTTTCGATAACATGGGTCGACTGTTGACAGAATGAGCATATCCCAATAATGCTGCAGCAGTTGGTGGAATATCCCTGTGACCTCGACGTCGTAATATTTGTAGGATCTCCGTAACTGTTTTTGAATCCGTATTGGTAATATTACGAATTGCCCAATCCTTGATCTCATCTTTTAATGTCGGATTATTTACGACAGGTTCATCGTCTGGGCCACTGGAAAGCACTGATGTATTGTCATCGTCTTCACTCTCAGAACTTTGCCCAATATTTTCTTCGGATGGGATCATCACTAGCATTGATACTTCCGCTTCTTCTTGGCATTCCACTGGCACAATCACTTCATCCCGATCGTCATTCTCCTCATTTTCTGAGTCGATTTGACGTGACAATATACGATACTTTTTCACACGTGCATACGAACTTTTTCGTTTCGACATTTTCACGAATAAAAAGAAAAACGAAACAGCCGCGAAATATATATCAGTTGTGCATACAATATGCTATGTTGCACAACTTACTCGTGTATTCAATGTAAAATGTTTTCGACAAAGTGTATGTGATCGATTTGAACCGAAAAAAAGGAGTCAGTTTGATGCGATAACAATCGAAATTTTTTCACTCGAAGATACGAACTTTTAGTTTATATATTTTCGTTTCATTTGTATGTGATCGATCGTACGAACTTTCTCGTTTAGGCTTTATTTTCAAATTAAATGAAAAACGATTCAACCGCGAAATATATATCAGATATGCATACAATATGTTATGTTGCATCAGTTACACACGTGTGCAATGTAAAATATTGTCGACAAGTATATGATCGATTTGAGCCGAGAAAAGAAGAGTAGCCAAATTATTCGTATCTATTACATTTTAAACAATTTTTATTGTGTCTATATTTTTAATCGTTCATATATTTTACCAACGATCGTTAACGAACATCAATGAAACGATTACATACTTGTCGTCAATATTTCACATTAAAGAAGTTCGTAGCTATTGCTGTTGCATGACCTTACTGTGTATTCATAACATTGTATGCATAATTACTTCCGATTTCATGATTGTTTCATGTTATATTTATTTCGTGAAAATATTGAAACAAACAAGATCGTACCTTATTCAAGTGGAAAAATTTCAATTGTTATCGCATCAAACTGACTGTCTTTCTCGGCTCATCTCGATACTTTGTCGAAAATATGTCACATTGAATAAGAGTGTCACTATAGTGCAACATGACTTCGCTTTGTGTGCATATAACACTGTAAGTAATATTTATGTCATGGCTGTTTCGTTTCTTATTTCATTCGTGAGAATGCCGAAGCGAAAAAAGTGTATTTTTTGATTGAAAAAGGGTCGATGTTATCGCGTCAAATTCATTAAAAAAATGAAGATAGAGGATGAAGTGAAACGTCATTTTTCTACATACATTCTTTTTAGAAAATTATAGAAAAAATATTGGTTTAACTCATTTTATTTCATCACAACCTGAAACAAGCCTGCATCCAACCTCGATTTTTCAGCCTTAAAATTCACCGGCTGGATGAAGCTTAACATAACCCTGAGTTTACTCTAAGCAGCCAGTCTTGGTTTGAGGCTGCTCCAAACGATGCAATCAAGCCTGGCCTAGGTCTGTTTGACTCAGGCTCGGTGAAACAAGGCTCGCACAGGCTTGTTTCCATCGTAGGCTTTTTTATTTCCTACCTGGGTAACGCAGTTTTTGGTAAAACTTTGGAAAACGTGAGGAAATACAGAGATGTTAAACTAATTACCAAATGGGATGGACGCTATGGAGCAAGATCACTTATAGCAAGACCAAATTTTCATAGCTGTACCATTTTTGATAAAGATATGCTAATAATTGAACTCCGTCGTACGAAAATTAAGTTTAATAAACCAATGTATGTTGGATTCTCAATCCTAGACCTTGCTAAAAGTTATATTTATGACTTTCATTATAATTATATAAAAGATCGATTCGGAGAACATGCCAAGTTAATTTATACCGATACAGACAGTCTGTTATACCATTTCACTGGTATAGATATATATGAGGCTATGAAGAAAGATTTGGATAAATTCGATACATCTGACTACCCGCCAGATAATGTATACAAAATGCCTCGAGTGAATAAAAAAGTTATAGGTTTGATGAAAGATGAAAATAATGGAAAAATCATGACAGAGTTCATAGGTTTAAGAGCAAAATTGTATTCGTTTAAAATTTTAGGTGATGATCAGGAAAAAAAACGAGCTAAAGGAGTCAAAAGGTCCACTCTCAAAAAAATTACATTTGATGATTATCTTGATTGTGCTTTACAACACAAAAATCTTGTGAAAAGTCAAAATTTAATTCAGAGTACAAAACATCAGGTTCACACCGTGAAGCAAAATAAAATAGCCTTGAGCTGGCAAGATACTAAGCGGATCATATTTCCTGATAAGATGGACATGCTTCCATGGGGCTATAGGTTGTGTAAATGAATGAGTGAACGCCGTATGTGTACACGACGAAATAAAAAGTTTTTCAATACATCGTTGTTATTTTATTTCAAAGACCGTATATATAAATTTATCCAACATATGTATGCTGATTGTTTTACAAAAAGATAATGCTTTTTTTCAATTCATCTTCTCCTCGACACTGTTATGGAACGTATAAATTAGTATAAAAAAATTATACATCAGATTCATTAATCCAACTATTATGAGAGTCATCAAAACCTAACCATTTAACAAGCAATTTATTTCCACGTTTCCGCACAACTTTTTCTACAAGGTAAACATTCGGATATTTGACCATGCTGAGTTCCTCCTGATAAAAGCCACCTTCGATCGGTTTATCCTGGTAATCCTTGAGCTTGTACGTTACAGGTTTGGTATTGACAACTTGACTGATGGTAAATATTTCTGTTGTCCAATTTGGCGTATAACCTTTTTCGAAAACGTGCTTGTATTTGCTGATTCGCACTTTATCACCAACTTTAAATTTAATTTTTTTCGTTCGATTACTTTGAAGTTTTCCATATACATGCAACAAAAGACTTTTTTCATTTTGAACAGTGACATCATTTGGTTTCATTCCAATCGTACGATGTTTAGTATTATTGTAAGCTAGTACCAAATCGTCTACAATGTCGATCCACTTGTACGATCCTCGTAGAGTAAATTGTTTCCACATTTTACCCTTGAGTGTACGGTTAAAACGCTCACATATCGATGCTTTCATGTTACTGAAAGTTGAGTACATGGTGATTCCATGACGTTGAAGGAGAGCTTTCATTTCATTATTATAAAACTCTTTGCCACGATCAACATGCAATTTCTTCGGTACACGACCCTTTGTCAGTACAGAGTTCATAGCATTAGTCACATCCTTACCACTTTTTGATTTGGTTGCCATGACCCAAGCATATTTTGAAAAAATATCTATGATTGTCAGTAGATACTTGTAACCATTATTAAATTGAGTGTACGCTAACATGTCAACAAGATCAGCCTGCCAAGTCTCATCTATACCACGCATTACGACATGACGGCGTAGATAATTTTTTCTCGCAGGCCTATGAAGCTCTTCCGCTATCGTTGCTTTCTCCATGTTCTAAAGCGACGAGTCGATCATTCAGTTCGGATATTATTTGAGAATTTCGAAGGATCAATGCTTGTTGAGCTTCGGTTGCAGATTCAAGATCTTTTATGCTGTCTTTGAGACGGGATTCAAGGCTATGAATCATCAGGCTACTCTCATCACTGGAACTAACATTCTCAGTTGTTCTTAGTCTCTCTTCCAGATGAGCAATGAGATGCGAGTTGCGTGTAATGAGATCTTGTATGGTCCCACTATCGATATGCTGACGTTTAATATTATCCTTAAATCGTGTCTCGAGACCTTGAAACATGATTTCATGATCGTGCATATTATCTCGCAGAGAAGTGGTTGCGGCATATACATGTCTAACTTCTTCTTGCAGAGCACTCTGCATCACTCTCATAGATACAGCATCATCTTGCGCGATGGGTGCAGCAACATTGCACAATCTTCTATTATCTATATCATATTGACCATCAGCGGTAATTTTAAACCCGTCACCGGGAGGACCGCGGCTTCCTGGAAGACCACTTCCACTTTTCTTTGATAATTGTCGTCCAAACACGTCAACGCTCATGGTTTAAATGAATCTCAGTAGTGCGAACTGTCTAATAAATAATTTCAGCTTCACGCAACTCTTCAATAATAGAAATAATTTCGTTTGTATGACTTGTGTTACCAGCAGATTGTGATGCAAGAAGAAGACGCAATCTACTGACAAGCTCATTAGGGTCATCCCAATGAACATAATCGATTGTTCTATCTTTCTTTGCAATCATATAGCGCGGTAAAGATTTTCCGATTTTTTGTTTCGGTGATAAAGGCATATTGGCAATAATATTTTTATATTTAATGCCTTTTGTGCGAATGGGTTCGTTGGGCTTATAGTACTTTCGATGCGCATACGTGCTGGTAATGATCGTACAATATTTGTCCATATCTGATGCAGTTACGATCTCTCTGTTTGGCGCTTTTTTGAATATCAATTCGAGCAAACCAGGAGATAGTTCAAAAGACTTATTTTTAACGGTCATGACCTCGTTGTCAAAAGTTACAGGTGAGTCACCGATCATTAGAACACCTCCTCTAAGTTTTCGAACACCATACGAGTCATCCAGCTGTTTTTGTTCACTCGTTTCAAACATTCGTAGATACTGCTGGACAAGTGGCTCACCGGAGGACACTTGTGGATGTGATGTTTCGTCTTGCATAACAGATGAATCCTTGTCGGATGATGAATCAGATACTTGTAATTGATAGTCATCATTTTCATCATGTGCGGTGAGGAAAGAGTTGTCAAAATCTCCCTCCTCCTTCACAGCTGGATCAACCTCTTCCAAGTTAGGCTCATCCTGCGCTTCTTGTTTCAGCTTTTCTTCCTTGATTTTTTCCAACTTTGTTGACTGATCGACTAACTTTTGCAACGGTGCTACCACTGGTTTGAAGACTTCACTCAGTTCCTTCTCAGTTGTAATTTTTCCCATTTTTAATATTTTATGTTTTCGTCGAATCGCATTGCTCGCGCTTGCGATTTGACGCAATACGTTTTTCTCTTTATCAAGCTTAGCACTGTGCATATTGACACCATAAAGTTAACAGGACAACTGTGCTCATGTTGGTGGAGATTGTAATTTTATAAAGCAATCAAAACCGTTCCTGTATCGACCATCATTTAACGCTCTGTCTTTGTCTATCACAACAAATCCATATTTACTTTCATTCCAGCAAACCGAACATAGATCCTTGAATTGTACATATGTCATGTCAGTATTAACATGGTCATCATAAATATGCTTCAAATTCATTTCATCCTGACGAAAGAGTACCAGTAAGTTAGTATTATCACGGACAAGATGTTTAGGAATACGCGCATACGTTTGACAGAGATAGAAACAGTCAACGGCCTTGTGTCGTCCCATACAGAAAAAGGCTCGCATATTATGTTGTTTTTCACAAGCAACATCATCGAAAATCATGATAGAGTTTGGTTTAGTATCCTCTGGTTTAATCACTTGCTCGTGGTCTGTGAAAGGGAAGTATCCTACTCCCCTAACAGTTTCAAGTAAACTTTTGAGAAATCTGTATTTTGGTTGATTCAACGATTTTGAGTATACGTAAACATTCTCAAATCTTAAACCATTGGGATGTGTAATGAGAGTGAGGAGAGCATTGGTCTTTCCACAATTTGAAGGACCGCAAAATACTGCACGTACACTGCTCGGCAATAATTCTCCGTGACGTCTTTCACGCACGTTCTGTTGCACAAGCTTGTCAAAATTCTGCATAGGTAGTTTAGTTGATTGATCGTTGAACCTCATCTTGAGAGTAACTGACATCAAATGTATGAATGTTACCTTTATAAAGGAGTGAATAAATACAGTTTGCATTGAGATTTCTTTTCAGTATCACTGTGTACTTTCTATGAGTAGGTTCAACATGAATAATTCAAGAGATTCATCCAATCCGATCAGCAAAAGTTTACAAAAATTTGCGGAAGAAATGCATCGACGCTCTCCTCCTTCTGAAACCTCTTCCAGGGCAAAGATTGAGGGAAGTCAATCATTTTCCGGAAAAGTAGATCCTGGACGATACGGCTTTGTAGGTGATAAAAAGAAATAGGCTATAAATAGAATATTTGAAGATAATGTTGTTCAGTTCTGAACGATTCGTCAGTACGATATGATCACACATAAGCGTGGTGAAGGATTCGTAAACAATCTTATCAACAAACTTCCCATCGAACTACACGTACCGGGATATCAATATTGCGGTCCTGGTACGAAACTAACAAAAAGACTTGCACGAGGTGATCCTGGAATTAATGCGCTTGACGCTGCGTGCAAAGAGCACGATATCGCATATTCAAAAAATCGTGATAACCTCACTGCTCGACACGCAGCAGATAGAATCCTCGCGGAGAAAGCGTGGAACCGTGTTCTAGCGAGAGACGCTAGTCTTGGTGAAAAAGCAACGGCGTGGGCTGTTGCGAATACCATGAAGGCTAAAAATAAACTCGGTATGGGCATCAAGAAGAAGTTGAAGAAGAAGAAAGTGTCACTCAAACACATTATTAAGGCGGCAAAAGCTTCGATGCTTCCGGGTGCAAATGCAGTGGATTCGGCTCTAAAAGGTGCCCGTGCAGCTGTAAAGAATGCTGGTGGTAAAAAGAATATTCAGTCACCAAGGATTCTGCCTGTACCTGCTAAAATTGGCGGTTTTTTACCCTTTCTCATACCGATTTTTGCCGGACTGAGTGCAACTGGAGCTCTTGCTGGTGGGGCCGCAGGCATTGCTAAAGCTGTAAATGATGCCAATTCTGCGAAACGAGCTCTCGATGAGAGTAAACGTCACAATAATGCAATGGAAACAATTGCTCTCGGTAAAGGACTGTATCTCAAACCCTACAAGAATGGTATGGGTCTCCGTTTAAAAAACGGATAAGGCTACCACATCGAGCACTCACCGATTACGATTTATCAAAGTTCGCCAAAGACATGAAAATATTACATTTTCGTGGTGTTTTTATGAGAAACGCTATGCCCAAAGGTGGACCTCGAAAATATGAATCGGCTATCGTGAACCTGGACGATAAAGAAGGTCCTGGCACGCATTGGGTTGCATATAAGAAAGAAAGAAATCGCGTAATTTATTTCGACAGTTTCGGCAACCTACAACCACCGCTTGACCTGATGAAATATCTCGGTGTTGGTAGCATTGTAAATTATAATCATAAACAGTATCAAGATTATGACACAGTAATATGTGGACACTTGTGTCTCAAGTTTCTAAACGGAGAACTATAAAACAATGTCTCACATGATTTAGTGTATCAGTTAAGCATTAGACACGATGGGTGATTCGTTCACGCTAACACTATCAGGCACATCATCGATACTCGAGGCTAATTATTTTCCTCCCATTGAATTGTCACCATTTAAAAATTATGCTCTCGGTCTCGTTGAGCTGTTGACCTTCAATTCTATTCCCAATATCGACGTGGGGAATAACAAGTTCTATATCGATAAAGAGATTATCACAATACCTACAGGAAGCTACGAAATTGAAAATATTGAAAATTATCTGCAAGAAGCGCTCCATGATCGAGACATCATCATTCGGCTAAGGCCTAATAATAACACTTTATGTAGCGAACTCAAGTGCAATCGTCCTATAAATTTTGAACCGAACGATTCTATTGGACGATTTCTAGGGTTCACACCGCGCGTTCTTCAAGCCAATATTACCCATACATCTGACTTACCAGTCGCCATTCTCAAAATCAATTCACTGCGAGTTGAGTGTAACATAACAGCAGGGGCGTATATCAACGGACAACCAGTACATACTATTCACGAATTTTTTCCTGTTGTCCCACCAGGATATAAGATCGTTGAAGTACCATCTCATATCACTTACCTTCCTATCACCGTACAGTCCATACATAATTTCCAGCTAAAACTCGTAGATCAGGACGGAGAATTGGTAAATTTTAGAGGTGAAGTGATTACGATTAGACTGCATGTGAAATCATAAAAAATGGGTATTGTTTTTGAAACAAGAAGAAGTTATAAAATCGAACAGCCATGTTCAGATCAAAACAGTCGTCAAGCACCTCTCAAGGAGCTAACACCACAAAACATTCGTTATCTAAAGAGCCTGGGTCTGAAGCCGCGAGTAAAGTGAAAATAAGTTTTTGTTGTGTTACAATTTTTTGCTTCGTACCATGGAGGAAATCTTGAGAATACAAAAGTCAATCATCCTCGATGAGTCTATCGCGCATTATGAGGTTCATGGCCACCAACCATTCGCATCAGCAACTTTCAACAAGAACGATGAGATTCGTATCGCTGTTCAGCATCAGGATTTATGTTTACTACCATCCAAAAGCTCGTTACATATATCGGGTAGATTAACTAAAGCTGATGGACAATCGCTCGTTACTGCAACGAAATTAGTCAACAATGCTATTTGTCATTTATTTGAGGAAATTCGATATGAGCTGAATGCTGTTGAGATCGATCGAAGTAAAAATGTCGGTCTCACGACTCTTATGAAAAATTACATTTCTCAGAATCCTAATCATAAATCTGTTATGGAAAATGCTGGCTGGGTGAATGATGAAGAAACATCGATAACCGATGGCAATGGTTACTTTGACATCTCCATACCTTTGAGTATGCTGCTCGGCTTTGCTGAGGATTATCGCAAAATTGTTGTCAATGCTAAGCATGAGTTGATTTTGACTCGTGCAAACACCGATACAAATGCTGTTATACAAACAATTGGGGATGCTGCAGCGGAGCAATTTAAAATTGCTCTTTCAAAGATCGAATGGATGATACCGTACGTCAAAGTTGCTGATCATCGAAAAATTCAACTCTTAACCTACATCGCCAAAGATACTCCCATTCCCATTGGTTTTCGCGCATGGGAATTGTACGAGTACCCATTACTACCTGCGACCACAAAACATGTGTGGGTTGTAAAAACCTCTACGCAACTCGAAAAGCCTCGTTATATCGTTGTTGGATTCCAGACAGCACGAAAAAATATTACAACTAACAATGCGAGTCATTTTGATCATTGTAACATCAGAGACGTCAAACTCTTTCTCAACTCACAGAGTTATCCCTATGGGAATTTAAATCTTGACATTGGCCGCAATCAGTATGCTCTACTCTACGATATGTACACAAACTTTCAGGGTTGCTACTATGGAACGGATCCCGAACCGTTCATGAGCAAATCTGACTTTATAAAGTATGCACCACTAATTGTTATCGATTGTTCAAAACAGAATGAGTCGTTGAAATCAGGACCGGTTGACATTCGATTAGAATTTGAGTCAACAACTCCTTTTCCACCTCAAACCTCAGCTTATTGCTTAATAATACACGATCGTATAATAGAATACAATCCAATCAGCGGAAATGTTAAGAAATTAATATGAAAATAAAAAAAATCGCTTCTCTGTTTATGGTGTGGGGGGGGGGGGGGGGTGTTATAAAGATATTGTTCAATGCTACTCTGACCAGTCGTGTTCAAGACATGGAGTACGTTGTTGATCTACAGGGTTTCCGGAAACCCATCAACGAATGTGTGCTTAAGGAATTTTCAGTTATTTCCTTAACCGATTCCACACCATTGACATTGCTGTTCGAAGCACCTTGTCCGTGGTATGAGTTGCCAGCAAAATACAAATGTATAAATGCATGGCTGACACGCAATTTCCATGGAATATCTTGGCACCTTGGTTCTGTACCCTACTTTGCTGCCACTGGAATCATCAGAAGCATTTTGCATAATGCTAAAACTATCTACGTGAAGGGTTCAGAGAAGAAAGAATGGTTGACAAACTTTTTGATGGAAGGATCTGAACGCATTGTCAATCTTGAAATGTTGGATTGTCCTTCACTGCGAAAGCTGAGAAAAAAAGAAGATTCTGGATGTCCGCATCACAAAAATTCTCTTAGTTGTGCTAAACGAAAGGTTCAATATCTAAAAAAATGGATACTTGAACCCTATGAAAAAGAATAATTTTTTTTGTACGTGCATCACATGCATATTCAATGTATGAAAGCTTGCTGGTGTAAGGTGTTTTAAATGAATAAAATTTATTTGGAAAAATATTTTTCAACTTGATGTTTACATTATTCCTTAGCCTTAGGTATTTGTATTATCTCTATAAACTCTTCCAAATTCTTCACATGATTACGCAAATTTTGAACAGAATATATTACATTCGAGAGTTCTTCCTCTGAAGAGACGCATGCCTCAATTTTACATTTCAGTTTGAATAATTGCATAATCAATTTAACAGTATCATCATTGAAACATTGAACGTGTTTATCAATAATCTTAATTATTTCATGTGATTTTTTGCACTGTGCGCACAGAAGTGGTTGATTGTTGCTATCCGTCTCATCTTGTCCACAATCAACTTTTTTCACATTTGTTTGAAACGTTTCTATGTCATCGATGAAATCGTAGATACAATCTGGTGGATCACCACCGAAATGCTTAGCTACGACATCTTCGTAGCAGCAGAAGTATGGTGGCAAACAGCACAATTGCATCAACTGATCCGCTGTTAGTTCATCCATGATTTCGACTGACTGTTATTCTACTAAAATTTTTCTTTTATACTTAGCCTATAACCCCCCAACACCCTACTGCACAATAAAATCATGTGAATAACCTTGATCGCTCTAGAACATTCGCTTCCAAGGTCTAACACCTGATACCCAACATCTCCCTATCGGGCATCGCGATATCAGATCCCCTACGTGCAACAGCAAATATTTTCATCGTGAGATCCTTCTAGAAGGATCGCACACGAATTCTTCGACCCCCCGTTACGTCATCATCAGCGACAAACATTCTGGAAAGACCTCCTCCTCCTCCTCATGACCGACCTTGCAAATTCAACGTCATCATCGTTCCTAGAAAAAGAAAAAAATACCCTCACTCCCTACCTCGTAAAACGTATCGAGGTCAGTCATGAAAAAATACCCTCCTCTCACCCCTCTGCCTCGTAACGTCGCAATTCCTGAAAAAAATACCCTCCCCTCACCCTCCTCCTCATAACGCATCGAGGTCAGTCATGAAAAAAAATACCCCTCCTCAACACGGTCACTGACATCATCAAGGTCAGTGACGAAAAAATACCCCCCTCTCACCCCCCTCGTCACACGTGTCATCACGATGACGTCATCATCGAACCTTCGAGAACGTTCTAGAAGGTTCTAGAAGGTTCTAGAAGGTTCTGGAAGGGGGTTCGTGTCTCGACTGTAGAGTCGGTAAGTGTCGGTAGTAGGAATCTGTATCCAGAATCCGCTATATCTAACTACTCACTTCCATTCCTTTCATCCTTTCTTCCAGCTCTTCAATCCTCTCTATCATCCTCGCTCTATCCTCCTCCCATCTCTTCACTAGCTCGTCCCTGTCCCTCTTCGCCTCCTTTATCATCTCCTCCACCTTCCTCTCAAACCCTATCGCCATCTCCTCTACCCTCCTCTCAACTTTTCCTACTTCTCTCTCCACCGCCTCCCCAATTTTCTCCGCCATTACCCTCCACATCTCCTCAATGCCACCTCCTTTCTCCGGTGAGCGTTGCACCACTTTGTTCCTCTTAAACGCTTCCTTCCACTCCTCCACTCCCCCCGACTCCCCCTTCCCCTCATTATCTGATGCTTTTCTCTTTCCCGTTAGCAGATCTTTTAGATTTCCCTCGCTCCACGTTCTCTCCCTTAACAAGGCCACCGCCTTTGGCGGCCTTCCTCTTCTTTTCTCTTCCTTGTCCCTCACACCACTCTCTTCTTCCGCCATTCCCTCTTCGTTCTTTGCCTGACTCTTTCTCCTTTACCAAACTTTCCTTCTTCGGTTTCCACTTTCTTCCTTACCGGCCTCTTCCTTATCCTCCTTATCTACCTTATCCTCCTTGCTCCTTACCTTTCCTAACAGCCTATTATTATTCCCGTCCTCTGCTCTGTTCTCCCTTCCTCGCCTCTGTCTTTTCCTAACCGCCAAATTCTTCCTTTTATAGCCCCTCTTTCGCCTCGATTATTCTTCTTCCCCCACAGCCTCCCTTCACCTTTTTACCCTCCACACTCTCGCCGCCCTTTTTTCCACCTCTGGCACTCTTCCTTTTTCCCCAGCTCTATCTCCTTACCCCCTTTCACTTCAATTTCCCGCACTGACACTTAGTCCACACTTTCCCCACTGTCACCGGAAACGGATGTCCAATAAATGTTTATAATAATAAAATAATATAAATGAACAATATATATATATATATAAATAAAATAAATATTCAACGTTATAAATAAATTTTAAAATTAAATACAAATCTAAAAAATTTAATACCTCTAATTGCAAATTTCAAAAAAATAATATTACTTTATATCATTAATCTCCAAAATTAATATTTTAATTAAACTATTTCTTGAAAATTTATAAATAGCTTTATAGTTTAAAAAAAACATTAATTTTGTAAATTAAATTTAAAGAATTGATTTTGAAGCTAAATTTTAATGATAAAATCTCTTTCAATAATTAATTTCTTTAATTTAAATTATCCATTAATTTTAAATATTTTAATTTTAATTTTAATATCAATTCCAATAAAATTCAATAATTTTCAACCTTTAAAAATAATTTTAATTTTAATTTTTATAACTTTAATTATTTGTTTAAAAATTAATTTATTAAAAAAATCATGAATAAATTTTTTTGTTTTTTTAATTATAATTGGGGGTTTAATAGTAATTTTTATATATATTACAAGATTAAATAATTTTTTTTGTATTGTATTGTATTTGTGATTGGTTAACCGGGCGCTCAGTCTTAGTAGACCATTGTGCCCGGGCCCTGGAGAGGGCAACCTTTCTAAGGGGTGCTGAGGAGCAGGCCGGCCTCCCTTGCAAAGCGTAGGAGTCTACCCACCCCGTCAGCCTCCAGCTTGTAGTCTGCGAGTTGCCGGGACCCGAAGGCCTCGTACCTGGCGCCCTCTAGTCCTTTGCAACTCGTGATGAGGTGCAGAGGAGTCTCCTCTGCTTCTTCGCATCTAGGGCAGATTGTTTCTTCAGTGAGACCCAACCGCGCCGCGTGCCTACCTGTGAACCAGTGTCCTGTCACCAGCCCTGAGATCACTCTCAACTGTCCCCGTTCTAGGTTGGTGAGTGCGATCCCCAGTTTTTCCGAGGGTCCTGCAAAGAGTTCCCTCGTGTGCCTCATTCCGGGTGCTCTTGCCCAGAGGTCAGCAAACCACTCCTCCGTCCATCTGTTTGCCTCCCTCCTTACAAGTTCCGTTGAGGCGCCTATGTGGCGTATGTCCGCCGGTTCCTGCCTTGCGGCTCCACATTCGGCTAATAGATTAGCCCTCTCATTTCCCTGGATACCGTTGTGGCCCGGTACCCACAGCAGATTGACCCTGTTATCACTGGCGATCAGCGATAGCAGTTCCGTGCAGTCCTTGGTCAGCCTCGAGTTCACTGTGACAGTGCACAGCGCTCTGAGTGCAGCCTGGCTGTCACTGCAGATATATATATGCTTATTCCTGTAGCCCTTAGCCAGAATGGATAGGGCACAGGTCTTGATCGCAAAGAGTTCGGCCTGAAGGACGGAGGCATTCGGTCCCAGGGCGAGGCTTATTTCCGTCCTGGGTCCGTCACTCCATACTCCGGCCCCCGCTCCTGTGCCCGTCTTGGCCCCGTCTGTGAACCAGACCGGGCCCCCAGGGGACAGCAACGTCCGTGGATTGTCCTTCCATGACCGTCTGTCAGGGATGAGGACGTGGTAGTCGTGGTGGAAGAGGTACTGTCGGGGGCAGTTGTCCCCCCCTAGGAGGCTGATCCTTTTCAGGACCGTGTCCTCCCTCAGGGCTGACGCATGTCCCGTCCATGCCTTTCTCCACCTGCCGTTGAATAGCAGCCTGACGGCTGCTTTCCTCGCTTCTACCTCCGCCGTGATGTGTGGAGGTGGTAGATTGACAAGTGCGCCCAGGGCGAGGGTTGGGGTTGTGCTAAACGCACCTGTTATCCCCAGCCCCACTAGCCTGTGCACCCTGTCAAGTGCCTTCCTGTTGGTGGCCCTGCGGAGTGCGGGCCACCAGACAATGCAGGCGTAGATCAGTTGAGGAACTACAATAGCCTTGTAGATCCATCTAACCATGTTGGGCTTGAGTCCCCAGGTTAGGCCAAACATTCTACGGCAGGCCCAGAAGGTCGCTATCGCCTTCTGAGCCTGCCTGTCGATGTGTCCTTTCCAGCTGAGTTTGCTGTCTAGAGTCACTCCTAGGTAGCGGACCTGTTGTGAGTAAGTCAGCTCTGACCCAAAAATGGAAGGAGGTCTCATATTGAGGCGCCTCTTCTTAGTGAAGAGCACCATTTCAGTCTTGTTAGGATTAACCCTCAGAGACTGAGCAGTGCACCACGATTCGACTAAGTCTAATGCTTTCTGCATTTTACTTGCCATGTAGTTCGGATGATCGCCGCTTACCGCTATGCAGACGTCATCCGCGAAGCCAATGACCTTCACCCCCAGTCTCCCGATCCCGGCCAAGAGCCCGTCCACCACCATCAGCCATAACAGGGGGGACGTAACTCCCCCCTGCGGGCATCCTCTGCCGACCCGGGCCCTGACGTCGGTTCCATTGAGGCTGGCGGTGACTGTCCTAGTTTTCAGCATGCAATGGATCCAGTCAATGATTGTGTCATTCACTTGGAATCCTCTTGCTGCATTGCAGATTGCGTCGAAGGAGGTGTTGTCAAACGCCCCCTCCACGTCAAGGAATACACACAGCGTGGACTCCTTCCTGTGGAGGGCCCCCTCGATCTCCCCAACGAGATCGTGTAGGGCCGTCTCCACGGATTTGCCCGGCTGGTACGCGTGTTGAGACTGTTGCACCGGCATTTGCTCTAGCGCCCCGTCCCTTATGTATCTGTCCACTAGCCTTTCCAGCGTTTTCAGGAGGAAAGACGTCAGGCTGATGGGCCTGAACGACTTCGCCTGATCGTAGCTGGTTTTGCCTGGTTTGGGGATGAAGACTATTCTCACCTCCCTCCAGGCTTCTGGGACGTATCTTAGTGCTAAGCAGGATCTAAATGTGCAAGTCAAGTGCCTCGCCAGGTCCTCCCCTCCCTCCTGAAGAAGGGCCGGGAAGATGCCGTCCGTCCCTGGACTTTTGTACCTGTCGAAGGACTCAACAGCCCATCTGACCCTGCCCAGCGTGACAACTCTGGTGGCCGTTTCCCAGTCCGCAGGCCTAAACTTGGCAGGCGTTGTCCTCTCGGCGTCGCCCTGCCTTGCCAGACTCGAGCCCGGGAAATGCACCTCAATAAGATGGGCTAAGACGTCTTCGCGTTTCTCGGCCATGGTGCCCCCCGGCAGCACTAGGCTGCCGGGTTTCATGTGTGGTCCTGTCGTGAAGATTCTGCGAAGTCTGGCCACTACTGAAAGAGCCTCGACTTCCCTGCAGAACTTCCTCCAGGCGTCGGTTTTGGATTTTCTTATGAGCTTTTTATAGGTCCTCTGTGTGGACCTATAAGCGGCCCAGTTCTCCTCGGAGTTGACTCTGAGAGCCTTGTTTAGTAGCCGCCGTGATGTGGAGCGAAGCTTGTCCAGCTCCTTGCTCCACCATGCGACTCTCTTCTTGACCTTCTTGGTTTTGGCTGGACAGGCAGCCTCGTAGGCCCGGATGATGGACGTGCGTAGAAATTCCACGTCACTCTCGATCCGGCCTTCCGTCCGTGACCAACCGTCAGCTCCCCTGAGCCTTCCGCTTAGTTCCTCCCTGTAGGAGGCCCAGTCGGTGGTCCTTGGGTTTCTGTAGGTGGCCTCCGGCGATGGCGCCTCTCCCCCTCTCACCAAGAAGGATATGCGGCGGTGGTCCGACATGGTATCCTCATCGTCCACTCGCCAGTCCTTTAGACACTGTGTGACTCCTGGAGTCCCCACTGTGAGGTCAATCACTTCCTGTCTTCTAGGGGTGATGAATGTGGGTCTCGATCCTCTGTTAAGAATCTCGAGGTTTGTGGTCGATAGGTACTCCAGCAAGGAAGTACCCCTCCCATTGGTGTCTGAGCTGCCCCAGACTAGGTGGTGCGAATTGGCATCACACCCGATCAGGAGATCTAGCCCGTTGTGGGAGCAGTAGTCGACTACTGCTCTGAGTTCTCTTGTTGGAGGTGGTTCCTCTGAGTCGTATGGGAGATACGCCGAGCAGACCACTAGGTCAGCTGGCCCTCCCCCCAGTCTCAGGTTAATTTTGGCCACTGCCAGATCCCTGCTGCAGAGCCTGCTGAGCTTTAGGGCCTTGCATCCATTTATCACATAGATGCAGGCCCTTGGCCCCGGCTCCGAGGGATCGTATAGCAGTGTACCGTTGCTTTGGTCTATCCCCTTTACTAGTCCTTTGTAGACCCAAGGTTCTTGTATTAGGGATATTTGTGTGTGCTTCATTGCCAGGTCTCGGCTATGTATAGCTGAGGCCGCTATGCAATGCTGCAAGTTGATCTGGGAGAAGGTGATCCAAGCTGCACCCTCAGTGGCGTCAGCGGTGGTACCTCTCCCGAATGTGCAGGGAGGGGAGAGTGTGGAAGGGTGATGGGTAGGTGGGTGGAGTGCTGGGATTGGGGAGATAGGGGTTGGGTGAGGGATGTGGAGGAAGGGGTCCTGACTCTCACCTTGAGTCGTTCCCCTCCCTCTCTCTCGCTCCGGCGGCCGCGCGTGGTGTTGCTGGCCCCCGGGGTGAGCTGGTTTGTCTTGGGAGAGACTCGTCGAGGGTCTTTTGGACTCCTCTCCGGGACTCCACCAGGCTCTCTCGAGCCAGAGCTTGGGCCCGCGTCGGCCTGCCCCTAGCTCTTCGCCCTTTGCCCCTCTTCGTTAGCCAGTTCTGATTGGCTGGGCCCTCGGACCCCGCGGGCCCTGCGGCCGAAACCGCAGGCGCCGTGGTGTATGGTCCCTTCTCTTCTGGCTCCGGTGCCGGTGCGGGGGGAGGGCCGGCTTCCGGGGTGATCCCCGTGGCCTCGTGGGCCTCCGTGGACCCATCCTTTGGCCTTCCCTCGGAGAGGCCCTCAGGCGCGCCGTCACGCTCACCCCTCGTCCTGTGCTGGGCCTCGTAGAAGCGGGCCCTGCTCAGTCCGTAGTGGGGAGCCATGCCACACGCCTCGAGCCTCTTCATGGACTCCACATCCACCCCCAACACTATGTGAGTGGATCCTTTCGTCTGTTTCCGGTCCCACACCCTCCATATGGGGGTCTGTAGTCCCGGGTTTTGACGTCGGAGCCTGGTGAGTGTGGCCCGTATATCCTCGTTGAGTCCGGGGAAAACTGCGGTCACTCTCACCAGCTTGGGGAGGCTCACTCTCTCAAAAGCCTTGAGAGATGCGCCTTCCCATGGTCTGAGCTTCGGGACTGTTTCCCTCAGCCATTTCTTCGCCTTCTCGTCAGCGCAGGTGACCCAAAGGGTTCCCTGCTCGCATCGGGTCCCCTCGAAGCACGGTACCTCCTGTCCCAGGGGGATAGAGTCCAGCGCCACGAGGAGGTCCCGCGCGACCAGTTCGTCCTGCCCCTGGCCGAGGAGCAAGTCCGGATAGTCGACTGGCGCGATGACCAGTTTTTTATCCGCGGCTGCGGCCTCCCCGTACCCAGTGGGCCTGGGGAACACCTTGCTTCTCTTCGGAGCTGTGTATTTTTCGGGAGGCGTGCTGTCTGTGGGCCTGGGTCGTTTTGTCGAGCCCTTGCCCTCCTTTGCCGCCTCCGTAGAGTCCGCCTTGTCCGCCGGGGCAGGCTCGGAAGAGAGGCCCTGCGCGGCCAGCCAGGCCTTGCGTGCCCTCTTCCTCGCCGCACCGCAGCGACCATGCTTCTTCTTTTCCTCTCCTGACGTTGATTTGGAGGGACCGGCTTTCGCTGATCCCTCTTCATCAGCGCGTGTAGGAATGCCGGTGACAGTCAGCTCCCCGGTCCTCGCCGTGACGAGGTCCACAGAAGCCGGGCCGCCTCCGACATCCATTGTGTTGTCCGTTGCTGGGTCCATCTGAGTGGTCCCGGCAGCGGCGTTGTTTGTTTCTTCGTTTAGATCCATGGTTTCCATTTTTGTTCCCACGAGTAAACAGGAAATATGCGGTCCGTCACCGCAGAGCCTGTTGCGGTGATAAGGCTAAATGCAATGGGGGGGCGCCTGGTACCCCAAGGGCATCGTTCAAGACACTATAACCCAGTGCCATCCAGCCATCGGCACGATAGCTCCCACCTTAGCTTGGGGAGTTGGTCCGCGACGGGGCCTTGGGTCCCCTGGGCCAGGTTTTACGCCGGCCGGTTTCCCTATAGCACCCGTTGTCCAGGGTGTTCGGCGTCCCCACGGTCCCGGTCCCGGTCGCCTGGGCGCTCCGTTCCCCGGCCGTTGTGGACGGTCCCCACCCTGGAACTCCTCCTATCCGCCACCTGGAGACGCGCCCGGTTGGCCTCACCCATGTCCCCGCACCTCTTTACGAGGGGCAGGGGCCCGGGAGATTAAATAATAATATAATAATAAATTTTAATTTATTAAATATTATTAAAAATTTTATTCTATATTTTAATAATCAAGATTCATGAAATTTAAATTTAAACTTAATAGAAGAAAAAAATAATTTTTCTATAATAAAATTATTTAATATATATAAAATCCCTTTAATATTTATTATAATATACTTATATTTTACCTTAATTTGTATCATAAATATTTGTTATAAATTAAAATCTCCACTACGACAAATTAATTTTTATGAATAAATCAATTTTTAAAAAAAATAATATTTTTAAAATACTTAATGATTCTCTAATTAACCTACCTACCCCCATTAATATTAATATTTGATGAAACTTTGGATCCTTATTAGGATTATGTTTAATAATTCAAATTTTATCAGGATTATTATTATCAATTCATTACTGTGCAAATATTAATATTGCCTTTCAAAGATTAATTCATATTATTCAAGATGTTAATTATGGATGAGAATATCGATTAATACATATAAATGGAGCTTCTTTTTTTTTTATATGTTTATATATACATATTGGTCGAGGAATTTATTATTCCTCATACAAATTTAAAAAAACTTGATTTATTGGAATTATAATTTTCATAACAACAATAGGAACAGCATTTATAGGATATGTTCTACCTTGAAGTCAAATATCTTTTTGAGGAGCAACAGTTATTACAAATTTAATTTCTACTATTCCTTTTATTGGTCAAATAATTGTTGAATGAATTTGAGGAGGTTTCTCAGTTAGAAACCCAACTTTAAACCGATTTTTTTCTTTTCATTTTATTTTACCATTTATTATTCTTTTAATGGTTATTTTTCATTTAATTTTTATTCATGAAACAAGATCAAATAATCCATTAGGATTAAATAGTAAATTAAATATAATTAACTTTCATAATTACTTTACATTAAAAGACTTTATTGGATTTATTATATTAATTTACTTTATAAAATTTATAAACCTTCAATATCCATTTTCATTAAGTGATCCAGAAAATTTTATTTTAGCCAACTCACTAATTACCCCCCTACACATTCAACTAGAATGATACTTTTTATTTGCTTATACAATTTTACGATCAATCCCAAATAAATTAGGAGGAGTTATTTCTTTATTAATATCAATTTTAATTTTAGGATTAATACCTTTTTTATTAAATAATAAATTTTTTTCAATAAAATTTTTTTTTATAAATCAAATTTTATTTTGATATTTTTTTAATAATGTAATTTTATTAACATGACTTGGATCTCAACCTGTTGAACCTCCTTTTATTTTAATTAGACAAATTTTAACACTAACTTATTTTTTATTTTATTTCATAAATTCATTTATATTTTGATTTAATAAAAAAATAATTTTCTAGATAATGAACTTGAATAAGTATATGTTTTGAAAACATAATATAGAAATAAAATTCTATTATCTTACTTTAAAATTATAAATTTAATTATAATTAAATAATATATGTAATTTAAAACAAATGGTAAAATAATTAATCAACATAAATATATTAATAAATCATAACGAAAACGAGGTATTGTTCCTCGAATTCAAATAACTAAAAAAACTATTATTATTAAATAAATATAAAAAATAATATGTCTATAATTTCTAACATAAAATATACAAAATAAAAATCTTAAAAATAAAATTCTTATATATTCAGATAAAAAAATTAAAATAAACCCCCCTCTTATATATTCAATATTAAAGCCAGATACTAATTCTGACTCTCCTTCTGAAAAATCAAAAGGTGTTCGATTTAACTCAGCTATTAAAGTAAAAAAAAATAATAATCTTAAAGGCCATAAATAAATTAAATTAATTAAATTCATATTTAAATTTAAAAATATATTAAAATTAAATCTTTCAATTAAAAATAATATTATTAAAATTATAATAGATAAATTAACTTCATAAGAAATTGATTGAGATAAAGAACGAATAGCTCCTATTATTGAATAAGAAGAATTTGAAGATCAACCACAAATTAATATACCATACCCTCCTATTCTTAAACAACATATTAAATAAATTATATTTAATTCCAATCTACATAAATTTCTATAAAAAGGATAAATCATCCATATTATTAATATTAAAATTAATATAAATATTGGAGAAAAAAAATAATAAAAATAATTAAATTTTTTTAAAAGAACTATTTCCTTAGAAATTAATTTAATTGCATCACTAAAAGGTTGTAAAATTCCAACTAACCCTAATTTATTTGGGCCAACTCGAATTTGAATATAGCTTAATAATTTTCGTTCTATCAAAGTTAAAAAAGCAACTCTTAATATAATTATAATTATTACTAAAATTAATATAATAAATATCAAAATAAAATAAATAATATATTGTTTAATTATTATTTGTAAAAGTTTTTACTTTTTTAAATTCTAAATTTACTGCACTATTCTGCCAAAATAATTAAATTCACTCTCTATAAATAAATTATTTAAATTTTTAAATCCTTTCGTACAATAAACCCTTTCCCCCTTAAAGATAGAAACTGATCTGGCTCACGCCGATCTGAACTCAAATCATGTAAGATTTTAATGGTCGAACAGACCAAAAATTTTAAATTTCTACTTTTAAATTTTATCTTAATTCAACATCGAGGTTGCAAACTTTTTTTTCAATATGTACTATTTAAAAAAATTACACTGTTATCCCTAAGGTAATTTATTCTTTTAATTAAAAATTAAAAATCAAAATTTCAATAATTTTTGGTAAAAATTAATGAAAGTTTATTAACTTTTAATAATCACCCCAATCAAATATAAATACAATTAAAAATATAATGTTTTATAAAATACTTTAAATTAAATTAATTTTTATATATATACCGGGTGTCCCATTTTAATC